>JAWQFJ010002641.1:30000-35000 GCA_034096865.1 Theodoxus fluviatilis
GTTCGTTCGTTCGTTCTGTCTGTCCTGACTTAAGCGCAACAACTTGGTACTGTTAGTCTGTTGGCTTGGCCTAATGGCAGTGAATCGATATAAACTTGGCAGAAATAGACCTTAAGTATCCTAAAATGTACAAGACCACTCAAATTTCATGAACCTATCACTCCATTGGTATACAATTTTACAGTGCAAAATATGAAGCGAGGGAAAGTTTACAGCAAAGGAACGTTCTAATCTCCTTACAAAACCCTCGTAGTAACGTCAGTTGCCAAATGAATGGCCTCAGATGGTCAAAAGCGCTGGACAATTGTCAACGTTTTAGGTCATGCGTGAACGGATTCCGAATCCGCGCTGAAACTCTTTTTCGAGTTTTTACTGGTGTTTACCGACCTGTTTTTTTTGTGTTTTTCGTGTGTGTGTTTTTCCCCCCCTCTTTTCTCAACGAGATTGCATATACCCGAGGATTGAAACAGGGGTGTAAAATGAGTCCGATACTTTTTTCTCTTTTAGTGAACTATGTTGCCAAGATTGTGATTAAAAATGGGAAGCATGGCATACAGCTTATGCCTGACTCTACGGTCATATATCTGTTGTTGTTCGCGGATGACATTGTTCTTATCTCGGACACAGTTGTGGGTCTGCAAAACCAACTAAATCATCTCAAAGAAGGCTCTGACACAGTTGGTCTTCATATAAATAAACAAAAAACAAAAATAATTGTCTTCAGAAATGGTGGTTATTTAGCGAGCCATGAGAAGTGGTATCTGGGTACAGAGAAAATTGAGACTGTCAATGAATACAGATATCTTGGAGCATTGTTTACCTCGAGACTGTCAGTCAGTATGTTACAGTCTGATCTTGTATGTAGAGCAAAAGCAGGTACGATCCAACTGACAAAATGCTTAAGAAGATTGGGAAATATTTCACCGGATGTGTATTTCAGAATGTTTACTACGCAGATACAGCCTGTACTTTTGTATACATCAGAGCTGTGGGGCCTATTTAGCTGTTCGGTAGTGGAATCTGTACATCTACAAGCCATTAAAAGATTTCTTAATGTTCCTTCGCAAGCTCCTAACTTGATGATGTATGGTGAAACTGGAAGATATCCACTGTACATCAATGCAACGCTACGTGTCATTAAATTTTGGTTACGTGTGTTAAAGATGGATGCTACTCGTTACCCTTACAAAGTTTATAAGATGATGCTTCTCTCAGGAAATTACGATAATTGGGTAGACAAAGTAAAAGAAGTATTGTACAGATATGGATTTGCGGATATATGGTGTAGTCAAAATGTGCAAAACGAGCCGAAGTTTTTGTTAGAGTTCAGAAAGCGCCTTATCATTGAATACAGAAATGTATGGACAAATTCTTTGGCAGGGAGTGGTAGATACGAGTTCTACAGATCCTTCAAGACAGACTGGATGAGAGAGAAGTATTTGTATATATTGGATAAAAAAGTTTTCCGAGATGTGTATGTCCATTTTAGGACAGGGTTTAGCAACTTGTTCACTCACAAGTATAGATTTGCAAAAGAGCGATCTGAAAATGCTTATCTATGTCCAGCTTGCTATGAAGATGACGAAAGTGAAAAGCATTTGTTATTTGCATGTCCTGTCTATGAAGATCTGCGACGAATGTACTTTTCCAAGTTGGCGACGAATACCAATTCATGTGATGTTAAGACACTCTTGTCACTGGAAGAGCCAAAAGCAGTACGCACGGTTGCTATGTTTCTATACTATGCGTTTAAGAGAAGACAAGAAGCGATTTGTATTGCTGTGGCCGATGAGGCATATTATTTGTAACCGAGTTGTGATGGGCCGGTGGCCTCACAAAAATAAACCATTCGTTCGTTCGTTCGTTCGTTCTCTCTCTCTCTCTCTCTCTCTCTCTCTCTCTCTCTCACACACACACACACACACACACACACTAACACACTAACACACACACACACACACACACACACACACACACACACACACACACACACACACACACACACACACACACACACACACACGCCGCATACAAAAGATTAACACGTCGTATGTACAAACTCAAGAAAACTGTCAGTTCTTCCACACCGCATGTATAATTTACCCCGTACTTCGTAGGAAAAGATTTTTTTTCTTCCGAAAACCAGTTTCCCCCGACTATTTCCGAAAGGGATTAGAAGACCTCGACCGACATAATGATAGCAGGATGCAGACTAAGACAGCAGCCAAATGGCAAACCAGCTATACGATTTAGTAACATTACAATTCTTTGTGAATAGATTCTGCTGAGCATCCACCATTTGCACTGCTGCTGTTTACCAAGTGCCCACCACGAGATGTCATAATTATCTGTCCAAACCCTTGATCAAGATCGAGTTCTTTACCATTAAGTCATCTTTCTACGACATTCCTGGAGCTCTCCTCTATTCACATTGCCATCCACCTGATAACTGAAGCCCCTGTGGGGTGGGGGTAAGAACACACCCACCGCGCCTCTCCCTACGCGAGGTGTTGAAGGCGAATAACCAGGGAATCCGAGACTTGCCATGCATGTACTCAAACCAGTTCTAGTGACTTTGTAGTCAATGGCCTCGCAGTCTACAAAGCCCGAAGGTCGTAAAACTTCATTCACCACTGCACCCACCGATAACCGACACCAGTGATCAGAGATGGGAGAGATGCCAGTTTATTCGCTGTTTACGACTAGGAACGAGTGCTAGACAGACCCAGCCTTTGCAGCAGTGATCGACGTTTCAGCAAAACGCATCCCGTGGGTTGGGGGTAAGAATAGAGCCACCACCATCTCCCTACTCGATTCGCACAAGGCGAATAACTTTTGAAATCGAGACTACTTGTTCTTACTCTGTCAGCTCCAGTGATGTTTTAGTCAATGGACATCATTCCTTCCTTGTCGTTTGACCAAGCTTTGGCCCGACTTCTCGTTCTTGTCCTATGGGCGTCTTGAGCCGTCATGTTGGAGTTGGGCGTGGCTCCATTTCAAAGTGGACCGCCAGTGTGTGCTGTTTACTGATTCATGCTTAACTCCTTAGTGTTCGTAGCGCCTTTCTCCACCATTGACTGGTATCCCTGTTCCTCCCTTCTCTGCCCATCTTAGGTTAACTCTGAAGTCTCTGTAGCGCCCTTCTCCACCTATGACTGGTATCCCTGTTCCACCCTTCTCTGCCCACCTTAGGTTAAGTCTGATGTCCCTGTAGCGCCCTTCTCCACCTATGACTGGTATCCCTGTTCCACTCTTCTCTGCCCATCTTAGGTTAAGTCTGAAGTCCCTGTAGCGCCCTTCTCCACCTATGACTGGTATCCCTGTTCCTCCTTCTCTGCCCATCTTAGGTTAACTCTGAAGTCCCTGTAGCGCCAGTCTCCACCTATGACTGGTATCCCTGTTCCACTCTTCTCTGCCCATCTTAGGTTAAGTCTGAAGTCCCTGTAGCGTCCTTCTCCTTCCTTGACTGGTATCCCTGTTCCTCCCTTCTCTGCCCATCTTAGGTTAACTCTGAAGTCCCTGTAGCGTCCTTCTCATTCCTTGACTGGTATCCCTGTTCCACTCTTCTCTGCCCATCTTAGGTTAAAATGGCATTCATCACATCACATTCTTGATCCACGTCATCCAAAAACACGAGGCTGGGGTCGGGGATGTCAACCTGTTCCCACTGACCAGCAATCAGTGTAGAGGGACAGGAGAACTGAACTCGATTCCGCGTTATGGAACCCTGCTCTGACCACAAAGCCTCGCCACGCCACTCCACACAGAGATGACCAAGGTTGTGGCTCCACAACGTGAATGAAAGACAACGAACCCAAATAGAGAACATTGTACATTTCAAATTCAGTTCCAGTCGAGTATGAAAGTTAAGATAGTTATAAGTTAATACTTATTAATCCTTACAAACCAAGCACTGACCAGTATACACATTTGTAAGATACAAGATATTGTACTATTATATTCACCTAAAAGATTGGGGAAATGTATAAATATTTTTGGTATTTTGCTTATTTTGCTCCGACCTTAATTACATAAACGTTACTATCATACACATTGCAGCATCTGCTGCAGGATACATGACAGTGTACGGAGGGATAATTGTCTGCACTTCTACAACAAACATGTCATGCTTTTGTTCTCACTTATGACTCTCTCCAACATTTTAAACGTCATTTTCGCTGACAATGAAAACGCAGGTGTAATTTCGCGACCAGAAAAATCCCGCAGTTTTAATATTTCTTTGTTTGTTCTGTGTGCACGAAAACACTTCGTCCATTGTTTCTTGCATCAACTCAAAAAACACACTGATCTTCGATAAGTGAAGGGAAACACTCATTCACTTTCAAGCTATCTATCGGTTTGAGACAAGAACCATCAGCAAGTACAGGGAGGAAGATAAAACGAGGAGATAGGTTCACCAAGCAGCGAGAAAGGAACACATTTGCTCTGTCAGTGGTCCGCTATCACCGTAGTCTAGAAACAGATAGAGGTCAGTGCTTCAACGAAAAGGCACGAGGATAAACTGTGCGTTTTGAAAACACACGAAAACAGACAAAAACATTGTCCAGCTGCAAGTAGTTTTCTCCCTGACAAGTTGGAAGAGAGATGAAACGCCATCCATGCTGACTGTTCGTCGTAATGGCCAGCTCGCGATCTTTGAAGAATATGACAGGATTTCATCCGTCATTTGTGAGTTTGATTTCATTTGGCAATTTCTGGGTGGGAGTTTGTTCAGCTTATGGGGCAGGCCTTTGTTTCTGTCCTTTGAGAAACACACTGGCGTGAAGAGTCTTGCAGAGTTAGGTAAACGCACACTCTTCTCAAATCTTCAATCCTCGTCATCCACAGTATTTGCTGTGGAGGTGACAACGTCGTGTGTGTGTTATGCGTGGGAATGCATGTTTGTGTGCATGGAATATGCATGGCCAGGCCATCGCTGTCCATAAATACATCCACGACATTTCCCGTATAATATATGTGCACAGGTCAGTTTACAATAC
>JAWQFJ010002641.1:42500-62500 GCA_034096865.1 Theodoxus fluviatilis
AAATGGAAGGTGGGTAAATGGAAGGTGGGTAAATGGAGGGTGGGTAAATGGAAGGTGGGTAAATGGAAGGTGGGTAAATGGAGGGTGGGTAAATGGAAGGTGGGTAAATGGAAGGTGAGTAAATGGAAGGTGGGTAAATGGAAGGTGGGTAAATGGAGGGTGGGTAAATGGAAGGTGGGTAAATGGAAGGTGGGTAAATGGAAGGTGGGTAAATGGAGGGTGGGTAAATGGAAGGTGGGTAAATGGAAGGTGGGTAAATGGAAGGTGGGTAAATGGAAGGTAAATGGAAGGTGGGTAAATGGAGGGTGGGTAAATGAAAGGTGGGTAAATGGAAGGTGGGTAAATGGATGGTGGGTAAATGGAAGGTGGGTAAATGGAGGGTGGGTAAATGGAGGGTGGGTAAATGGAAGGTGGGTAAATGGAAGGTGGGTAAATGGAGGGTGGGTAAATAGAAGGTGGGTAAATGGAAGGTGGGTAAATGGAAGGTGGGTAAATGGAAGGTGGGCAAATGGAAGGTGGGTAAATAGAAGGTGGGTAAATGGAAGGTGGGTAAATGGAAGGTGGGTAAATGGAAGGTGGGTAAATGGAAGGTAAATGGAAGGTGGGTAAATGGAGGGTGGGTAAATGAAAGGTGGGTAAATGGAAGGTGGGTAAATGGATGGTGGGTAAATGGAAGGTGAGTAAATGGAAGGTGGGTAAATGGAAGGTGGGTAAATGGAGGGTGGGTAAATGGAAGGTGGGTAAATGGAGGGTGGGTAAATGGAAGGTGGGTAAATGGAAGGTGGGCAAATGGAAGGTGGGTAAATGGAAGGTGGGTAAATGGAAGGTGGGTAAATGGAAGGTGAGTAAATGGAAGGTGGGTAAATGGATGGTGGGTAAATGGAAGGTGGGTAAATGGAAGGTGGGTAAATGGAAGGTGGGCAAATGGAAGGTGGGTAAATGGAAGGTGGGTAAATGGAGGGTGGGTAAATGGAAGGTGGGCAATATGGAAGGTGGGTAAATAGAAGGTGGGTAAATGGAAGGTGGGTAAATGGAAGGTGAGTAAATGGAAGGTGGGTAAATGGAGGGTGGGTAAATGGAAGGTGGGTAAATAGAAGGTGGGTAAATGGAAGGTGGGCAAATGGAAGGTGGGTAAATGGAAGGTGGGTAAATGGAAGGTGGGTAAATGGAGGGTGGGTAAATGGAAGGTGGGCAATATGGGAGGTGGGCAAATGGAAGGTGGGCAAATGGAAGGTGGGCAAATGGAAGGTGGGACTGGGTGTTCAACAGAGGTTGCGTGGCGCCAAAGAGGAAAAAGAGCGATGGAATTCCACTGGCTGAAAGGAGTGATGGGGACAGCCGTCACGACCGAAATCCGTGCAGCGGTGTGACTGCGTGAGAAAGGCAGGAGCCGACACTACCTAAATCCATGCAGCGGTGTCACTGCGTGAGGAAGGCAGGAGGGAGGAGAGGAATGATTAGATGACATTGCACGGTCTGACCTCTATTGAAGTGTCACGCAGGGGACACACTGGGACACAAGTCACACAGGGGACACACTGGGACACATGTCACGCAGGGGACACACTGGGACACATGTCACACAGGGGTCACACTGGGACACATGTCACTCAGGGGACACACTGGGACACATGTCACACAGGATACGTGGCAACCCTAGGGGCCAGGCTGACCCAGACTGCAGACCCCTGGATCCCTCAGCCGACAGGGGCGTGCTAGATCCATGTCTTCGACCGCCTGACCTTGAGAGCCTGGGGGTTGACAGTCAAGGCCCTTGGATCATTTCAGATCGTTGGACAGCGACATAGCCAGGCCTGGAGGGCAGGCACTCCAAAGCGGAGCCGTGAGCTCCGTCCAGCGAGCTAGCCGCGCCAAGGCCGCCCAAGTCCGCAGTGGTCGTGTTGACAGGTCCCGCAAAAAGCCTCCCAGGCCTCATGCAAACAGCGGCGCGCGCACTCCCGGGGTCCAGACGCACTCCTTGGATCTCCCGCTCTCAGATCTGGCCCTCCGTGTTGGCAGCCTTGGACTCGCCACCTACCGTGCGAGAGAAGGGCAAGCGAGAGAGAGAGAGAGAGAGATAGATAGAGAGAGAGATAGATAGATAGATAGATAGAGAGATAGATAGATAGATAGATAGATAGAGAGAGAGAGAGAGAGAGAGATTATCGCCTCTGTACATAGTTATCTGGTGTAGCGTTGTCTGTTCATCCTTAGGCTACTCCTAATAAAGAGCTCGTGAAATATCTCTCGTCTGCGGACAAGATAGCTGTTGACGGCCATAGGGACTTGGCCAAAGAGTCACACACTTTTGCTCAGATTGAGAGACGGTGAAAAACAAGCTTGAGTCTGGCAAGCCCAGAGCAGCCCAGTCCACGGACAGGAAGTGCTCAGCCAGCAGCGGGGTCACGTGGGCTTGCAAACCGAACGCGCCAGCATGGAAAACAGGGCAGGAGGCCCTAGATTCCGTTTAGAGTCCATCCATATGCACTTCGTAACAGCAGAGGGCCTTTGCTTTGACGACGCCTGCATCTGCATCACCGTTTGCTTCTTGGCCTCGTCTGGCTCTTGTGATCCTGGCAGCCAAGCCTGGAGGGAAGACCCACGTCCGCTTCAGAAGAGGACGAGGTCAACACTGGGGTCACTGTACATGGAGAACACCACCTGCGCCTCCTCAGCGTCAGTGCAGCACGGGGACCGCCTTGCCCCTGTCTCCCACAGGGCAGCACGGGGACCGCCTTGCCCCTGTCTCCCACAGGGAACCGCCTTGCCCCTGTCTCCCACAGGGCAGCACGGAGGCCGCCTTGCCCCTGTCTCCCACAGGGCAGCACGGGGACCGCCTTGCCCCTGTCTCCCACAGGGCAGCACGGAGACCGCCTTGCCCCTGTCTCCCACAGGGGACCGCCTTGCCCCTGTCTCCCACAGGGCAGCACGGAGGCCGCCTTGCCCCTGTCTCCCACAGGGCAGCACGGGGACCGCCTTGCCCCTGTCTCCCACAGGGCAGCACGGAGACCGCCTTGCCCCTGTCTCCCACAGGGCAGCACGGAGACCGCCTTGCCCCGGTCTCCCACAGGGCAGCACGGGGACCGCCTTGCCCCTGTCTCCCACAGGGGACCGCCTTGCCCCTGTCTCCCACAGGGGACCGCCTTGCCCCTGTCTCCCACACGGCAGCACGGAGACCGCCTTGCCCCTGTCTCCCACAGGGCAGCACGGGGACTGCCTTGCCCCTGTCTCCCACAGGGGACCGCCTTGCCCCTGTCTCCCACACGGCAGCACGGAGACCGCCTTGCCCCTGTCTCCCACAGGGCAGCACGGGGGCCGCCTTGCCCCTGTCTCCAACAGGGCAGCACGGGGACCGCCTTGCCCCTGTCTCCCACAGGGCAGCACGGGGACCGCCTTGCCCCTGTCTCCCACAGGGCAGCACGGAGGCCGCCTTGCCCCTGTCTCCCACAGGGCACACGGGGACCGCCTTGCCCCTGTCTCCCACAGGGGACCGCCTTGCCCCTGTCTCACACAGGGCAGCACGGGGACCGCCTTGCCCCTGTCTCCCACAGGGCAGCACGGAGACCGCCTTGCCCCTGTCTCCCACAGGGGACCGCCTTGCCCCTGTCTCACACAGGGCAGCACGGGGACCGCCTTGCCCCTGTCTCCCACAGGGGACCGCCTTGCCCCTGTCTCCCACACGGCAGCACGGAGACCGCCTTGCCCCTGTCTCCCACAGGGCAGCACGGGGACCGCCTTGCCCCTGTCTCCCACAGGGGACCGCCTTGCCCCTGTGTCCCACAGGGCAGCACGGGGACCGCCTTGCCCCTGTCTCCCACAGGGCAGCACGGGGACTGCCTTGCCCCTGTCTCCCACAGGGCAGCACGGGGACCGCCTTGCCCCTGTCTCCCACAGGGCAGCACGGGGACTGCCTTGCCCCTGTCTCCCACAGGGCAGCACGGGGACCGCCTTGCCCCTGTCTCCCACAGGGGACCGCCTTGCCCCTGTCTCCCACAGGGCAGCACGGAGACCGCCTTGCCCCTGTCTCCCACAGGGGACCGCCTTGCCCCTGTCTCCCACAGGGGACCGCCTTGCCCCTGTCTCCCACAGGGGACCGCCTTGCCCCTGTCTCCCACAGGGGACCGCCTTGCCCCTGTCTCCCACACGGCAGCACGGAGACCGCCTTGCCCCTGTCTCCCACAGGGCAGCACGGGGGCCGCCTTGCCCCTGTCTCCCACAGGGCAGCACGGGGACCGCCTTGCCCCTGTCTCCCACAGGAGACCGCCTTGCCCCTGTCTCCCACAGGGCAGAACGGAGACCGCCTTGCCCCCACAGGGCAGCACGGGGACCGCCTTGCCCCTGTCTCCCACAGGGGACCGCCTTGCCCCTGTCTCCCACAGGGCAGCACGGGGACCGCCTTGCCCCTGTCTCCCACAGGGCAGCACGGGGACTGCCTTGCCCCTGTCTCCCACAGGGGACCGCCTTGCCCCTGTCTCACACAGGGGACCGCCTTGCCCCTGTCTCACACAGGGCAGCACGGAGACCGCCTTGCCCCTGTCTCCCACAGGGCAGCACGGGGACTGCCTTGCCCCTGTCTCCCACAGGGCAGCACGGGGACTGCCTTGCCCCTGTCTCCCACAGGGCAGCACGGGGACCGCCTTGCCCCTGTCTCCCACAGGGCACTGCACGGCCCCGCACCGGCAGATGACGAGAGCGGGTCGGCAGTGCAGGTTGTTCAAGTACAGATGAGAATGACACGTCTTTTGGACCTCGGAGTGAAGCACTCTACGTCGAGGTCCTGTTCAAAAGCTTGGGACCTGTAAATCATGAGGTTCCAGTGAGCCTGGTGTCTGTGAGACAGTGACGTCATGGGTTTACTGGAATGATGAACAGCGGCGGTCCTGTCATCCCGAGCAAGAAGCGAACCACGGCTCCCGACAGCATTGCATAACTCATTACCTGCCCGCAGCTCAAGCCACAACACCATATCTCAAGCTAAGCAAAAGATGCATTCATCAGCACGTATAGTTATTCGCCTTCGAACAATTTGTGCGACCGGGGGGGGGGGGGGGGGGGGGGGGGGGGGGGCGAGGGGGAGAACGGGGGGGAAGGGAGGAAATAATGTAACTGAAACATGGGAACGCAAAATGCTTTCATTTTGTAAAGAAATACATAAACGGGAAAGTGTAAGAGCTTCACTTGTCAAGGGACGTAGGTAGATAATTATGCATGTTGATCGCATTGAAGGGAAGAGTGGGTAGTTTGAATCTAAGAATTGGTTGGCTACTTCTGCAACACCAAACTCCAAAGCGCGTATTCTGGGATAAGTGGAAGGTTCTTCATTCGCAGCTGGACACAAGTCATTTCTATACTTCAAGCTAGGACCTTTGGAGTTCTGTGATCGAGTAGGGAGACTGCATGGTGGGAACTCCAGGCTGGCCTTCACGGCAGAGTTTGACTGCAGTCAGGCCCGCTCCTTCCTTCCTCGTCAGCTGGGACTCCCGCCCTGGCTGCTGGAATGTCGGGATTGGCGCAGAAATACGCAAGTGTGCTTAAGTCAAACGTTGCAAATTCTTGTTATCAGTTTCTGGGTACACTTTAACTCCCTAGAGGCACAGCCACTCTAATGGTCAGTATATCACCGTCACTCACCTGGATGGCATGGCTATTTGTCCACTTTGACCCTCAGGTCTCACACGAGCCCACTTGTACTCCGTGGCGGCGCCGAGTGTGCGGCCCCACCACAGCCAGAGGGATGCGAGTCTGAAGTCAATGCTGCCACCCTAGCATGCTCCCTCAGTTCGGCTCAGCTTTGCTCCCCACCCTTTCCTGCAAGGTCACAGCGACCTTCAGGGTTCCTGGGGCAAGGCTGTCCGCAATCCAGGCGAAACTGGACATCAGCGCGTTTCACAAGTGGCTGTAATGCGACTCCACGGAGTGACCATTGCATCAACAGCTGATAGCATTCAGCTCTTTTCAGTTTGGATCATCATGACGAATGCACACACTGACTCTCATGGCGGTGGTAGTGCTGGTCGTTGAGCGGCAGCGGTGGTGACAATGAAGACGACGACAAGAATGAGGAGAACGAAATGGGAGGAGGAGGAGGAGGAGGAGAAGGAGGAAGGAAGAGGAAGGAAGAGGAAGGAAGAGGAAGGAAGAGGGAGGAGGAGCGGAAGAAGTTGGAGCTAGTGTCGAGTAAATGTAGTGTCCGTTGTTCACAAAGTAGATTGTCCAGAAATCACATTTGCCTTGTTGAAACTAAAGAGAGAAAAGTTTGTATCGCTCTTTCAGTAACAAGCACGGTTTGTATTGCTTGTAGTTATTCTCTTCAGATTCAATTTCTTTTTTCTTAACAAGCAGTAAAAGCATAATTATTATCCCTCCAGGTTTACTGGAGGTCCTACAGACTTTATCCCTCCAGGTTTACTGGAGGTCCTACAGACTTTATCTGTCTGTGTGTGTGTGTGTGTGTGTGTGTGTGTGTGTGTGTGTGTGTGTGTGTGTGTGTGTGTGTGTGTGTGTGTGTGTGTGTGTCTGTCTGTCTGTCCCGACTCCATGGCTTATATCTCAAAAACTACTGGACGGATTTCCTTGAGATTTTGCACACTAACTGGAAGTTAGGTCCGATTGAATGTATCAAATTTTCAGAATCAAGGCTTGAAGAGAAAGTGGTTTTTTAAGGTCGTACACTCCAGAGCGCCTCCCCAAATACGCGGTTCATGGAATGGCAAAATTGCGTAATGTTTGACGTCATTAATAACGTTACGTCATTTGCAAGTAGAATTTTGAGGATAATGGATTTCGTACACTCGGAAGCATTCTGTAAACCCGAGTATTGACTCTGGCACAGTTCGCAATGAATGCCTAATAGGCTTGACCCTTCGCATTACAGCCTTGCGCCAAAAATAGTTCGTTCTGATACTATTTTTCTCTCCACTTTTTACAAAAATCATTCAGATGTCAAAACTTGTTTCCATTTCAACACAAACATTTTATTGTATCGAATAAACGCTTGTTTGTTGTCTCAACAAGAGCAAGTTAAGAGTTTTGTGCGAAATAATCTTAGAACTACTTTAACGGCGTATATGAGGGAGCACATCGGCTATCCCACAAGCCTCTCGTGTGACCTCCGAATGAATAAATTGGCCAAAAACCTTCCATCACGTGATGTGAACTGTGCTAGAGATACTTTTGCCGGTAGGCGAAATCTCTAGTTTACTAGAATGCACTCGGAAGCACCTCCCTCAATAGTCAATAGATGTAAGAGCCTAATCGAGTCAAACTCTTTTCCTACGTTCACAAAACATCATTTGGCTTCTTTGTATTATGAACGTCTACCAGCAGACGCAAAAAAGCGATACTACGCTGTGTTGGCGTCAAATTCATTCCATTTGTGAAACCGGTAAAGTACATGTACCATCTAGATCGTTGCCTTCGCTGGTTAAAAGCCTGGAAGTGGAATCGCCCAGCGAACTAACTGAATGTCGACACAATCACGCGGCACTGTTGTACATTTGCAGTCAACGTAAGATCTCGTACGTCGATTTGATTCAAGGCCTAGTGCTAATTGTTTTGATGGTCTGGTCTCAGTGTCACAAAAATATGATGATTTAATCAATCCCTGATTTAAAAAATAAGTACGTTGCCCTATATTGATCGACATTCTGAGTGAAATAGATCTAATTCACTGTCCCGCCCGGCGAACTAGCTTGTTGCCGGCTGTATCGAGCTTGTGTGTTCGTGTAGTCCTACTCAAAAGTCAAAATCACAGTCGTCTCCGAAACAAGGAATAATCAGAGTAAGGGGGAAAAACATCAATTGATGGAATAGCCTCATCCAGATCGAGTGAAACAGTCGCGTTCTGGCGACTAGTGTCAATTTTAATGGCTGACGGTGATTTATTTTGTCATTTCACGGAATGGTGAAATGCATGATGGCGTAAAGCCGTACTCGACGCCCAACATTTCCGGCATTTGAACGAGAACGAGACCGCCGAGTGAAGAACATGTCGCGATATATTACATGGTCATCGGTATGTCACGTGACTGTAAGGAAGAGATTTCAAACACCGAGTATTCTGTTCGATCAGACAGAGTACTCCGAGTACTCTGTCCGGAAATGTTGGGGACAACGACCATTTCAGCATAATGACATCGAGTCAAACAGAGTTATCTTTCCTACTTCAGCAAAACGCTTCGATATATGTTGAACCTCTACCAGCAGACGCCAAAATGCGATACTACGAGAAGAATATTGACGTTGATGGGTTAGATCCGTATGAAATACCAAACAGTTCATGCTATCATCCATTTTTCTACAATTTACAGTGCAAAATACGAACCACGGGGGTTTATGAAAAGGTCGTTATAAATGCTTCACATACATACAAGTTTTCAATGGCACAGTTGGTAGAGCTTTGGGCTCTTGGTCATGCATGACCAGGTTCGATTCTGCGCTGAAACTTTTTTTTTCTCTCTTTTTTCGAGGGGTTGTGGGTTCGAACCCGACCTGGTTTTTTGTGTTTGTGTGTGTGTGCGTTTTTTCCTCCTCTTTTCTTGGAGGCTACGGGTTCGAACCCGATCTTCTTTTTTGTCCTCCAAAACCTGGAGGTTCAGCGCCAGCGGTTTTTATTTTCTTATGCGTCACTCATCCTTGCATATATTCAGAAATGACTCACATGTTTGAATAATTATTTTCTGTAGCAGCATAGAGGTAAAAGGACACGCACGAATAAAAATAAATATTTATTCATTTTTGTCAATACATTTTTTTCCAGTCATGAAAACATGAGAAGAAAATACAACCTCTCAAAAATATGTACATCCCCCAAGTCCATAGTACCCCTTGCATAGGAAGGCATGCTTCTCAAGTGCCCACGTGACCGCTGGACGCACATTTCCAAGTGATCCAAGGAACCCAACGTTGCAGGACACAGTGCGTATGGCATCTTGGACGTCCTGCCAGCAGCAGCAAGTGGAGCCAAGGACCTGTGCACAGCGACTCAAACACGACAAATACGTGTACATGCATTGGAACAAAACTCTGTACAGATTCATCATGTACATGCTTTCCCAAGGGTAATACAAAAAACAAAACGAAACAAAAAAATCATCACACACACGTGCTTTGCTTTCATTTGCTCCAATGGAAGACGTAACGACTTTGCCTTACTCTAGGCTATACACACCCACAACACTGTTTGGACAACTTGCTCTAGAGGCTACAACTTTTCAACAGAGAGCTCATACTGTGCTTTGCAGACTGGACAAAATGTATACAGCAACTTTCTGTGGTCTCTTAGTCTAACTCTAGTTCCAGTGTTGGCAACACAGATTCTGAAACAAGCGCCATCACAGCCATATGCATACTGGTCTGTGGTTTTGAAGGCACCTGGCCTTCATGAACTCTCGTTTCTTTTACTGCAGTGTAACACGCAAATTTGGGCAGCCTTGTATTAGACTCTTGAATTCCAAAGATATGACAATCACATCTAAAAACCTTGAATGTGAGCACGGGGTTGAGTTGACAGTCAAGTTTTGGATTACAAAGCCAGTGCACATTAATGCAGCGGGCAGTGGAACTGAGACTGCAGCCGACGGGAGACTCGTCCAGTCGACTCAAACAGCAGGAACCTTGGGGGGATATGACATACTTTCTCAATTTAAATGGAACACCTTTGTGGATACAAACCATCATTTCACGACTGATGTAACAGCAGATTAACTATGAACTAAATGACCTACAACTAAATCAACAACGGACAAATTTGTTCGCGCTCTATTAATTCCGGCGCCTCATTCTACAAGGTGGGGTGTTCATAGGATACTTGTTTCATACGATTTGAGACCTTACAGAATATTTTAGCACAATGCCAAGCCATGAGACAAATACAATCACTGATTGCACATCCCACATGATTGAAGTAATACTCGAGTATTATCACACTGCAAAGGATGGTCTGGTAACTATGCCTGGCAAAGGCATCATCCATAAGCTGATTTTGATCTAGGACAAACTAAGTTTGCACTCAGGGCCCAATGGGAGCTCCACGAAGACAGCAGAACAAGCTGGGAACAGCAAGGATTCAAGTGAATGCAAAGTCATCTTTAACCAGCTCATCAAAATATAATCGTTAGAAATTGCCCAGTTTCAAACCCAGATGCAAATTTGACAACAACAACAACATTTATATATAAACGCACTAATTTTCCCCGACGTGTGAGAAAAGCTGATAAAGCTTGTAAGAAAGAAAATCCCAAGACGCAGAGCAAAAACAAATCTTTTCCGTTTACACCTTTCTCTAGGGATAAGAAAGCACAACCACTGTGAGAGTAAAGAAGCTTTCAACTTGCTCTTCATGTGTCACGCTGTAGAGTTTGTGCTGAACAATTCTGACAGAGAGACCTAGATGGCTTGGCTGCTGAAGATAGACGATGTGGTTGCCAGTCTTGCTATTCTTATGCATGCTCTACCAGGGCTGTGGTTTGCTGCTGAAGATGGGGGTTATGTTGTCAGTCTCTCGAAGTTCTACCAGGGCTGTGCTTGATGCTGAAGATGGGGGTTATGGTGTCAGTCTCTCGAAGTTCTACCAGGGCTGTGCTTGATGGCGTCAAAGTCAAACACAGGCGAGTACCCAGGCGATTTGCTTCCTACCTGGGAATCCCAGCTCCGTGTTCCACTCAGGCGAGCAACCTAAACACGCCCCCCCCCCCCCCCCCCCCTACCTGGGAATCCCAGCTCCGTGTTCCACTCAGGCGAGCAACCTAAACACGCCCCCCCCCCCCCCCCCCTACCTGGGAATCCCAGCTCCGTGTTCCACTCAGGCGAGCAACCTAAACACGCCCCCCCCCCCCCCCCCTACCTGGGAATCCCAGCTCCGTGTTCCACTCAGTAGAGCAACCTAAACACGCCCCCCCCCCCCCCCCCCCCGCCCCGGTGTCAGTGGCACGTCGCCTCGCCCAAACACAGCACACCTTTCTGTTGACGCGTCCTGTCAAACAATAATGCTGTTTGAAGAAGGAAGCGACCCGGCCACACTGCAGATGACCCGGGTGAAGCAACCTTCGCACTCCACTCCTGGGATGCATTGACAGCTCCGCATTTCACACTCAACTATTTGTAGTCGGGAGAAAAGGGGTCACGCTTTTGCAGTTCACGAGCATCCTCCCTCCATTCAGCACGTGTGATGCAGTCTGTTGGAAAAAGTGGTACATGTTGTACCTCGCTTTCTAAACATGACTTTACCATCTCCTGCAAGACCAAACTTTTAATAGGCTGAAACTCCGTGATTTCACTCAGCTGTACATGGAATCTATGATTAACTAAACCTAACTTCCTTGGGCAGAATGATCTGTGAGATGCCAACATACTTTGAGCAAAAATCAACATTTAAACAAAGAACAGAACATAATTAGATGCTACATAAGCAAACATTCAGCAGCTTTTGTTAGCACTTATTTCAATTCATACACATATGTTTTCATTCTTGCGTCATACATCCAACAAGCAAACAGAGAGAACCCAAGAAATCATCTTTAAATGCAGCATATGCACTCACAACAGTTTCCTAAAGAGACAATGAGCCATTCAAAAAACTTTCTGTAATTATGTATTTACATGGGAAAATCAATCAAGGAAACACAAATGAATCACAAAAACTGTTTGTACCCTTTCACATTCAAACACACACACACACACACACACACACACACACACACACACACACACACACACACACACACACACACACACACAAATCTTGACGCAGTGCAAAAGGAATCAGTAATAAAAAACCGTTTGTAACAAGTGTTTTCTATTCGGTGCCATCATCTGCATAATTGGTTAAATTAGTAATGGCAATCTGTCCATGAAGTGATGTGAGCATCAAACAAACAAACAACAGACAAACAACAGACAAAACAACAGAAAAAACTGAAAACAGTGCAGCAGCACCACTTTCCATGCATGCCCATTTCTGTCCACAGTTCTTGTAGCCAGGCGTGTATTTACGCCACAATTATGTTGAATAATCAGGACAGGAGGAGAGGTTTGCGTAGGACATGCACACCTGTATCTTGGGATCAAGTCCGTGTCTCAACATCGAAATGATCAAAAGTTACAGCAGTGATGAAATGTATCACAAAAGATGCAAACTATAAATTCATTCTCACATAACACTTCAAACGCCCCTGACAAAATCCACTCCCAAATGCAAATCCTTTCCAAACTAAGTCATAAACTGAAAAAAATGTTTAAGTAAGTGAACAACAATGCAAAAATGCAAAAACTTACATTCAAACTTTTGTAGTCTAATGAACATGAGACCACAACATAATTACCGCTGTCACACCAGCGCAAAAACTGCTTTTTAACAAAAGAAATCTGGCTTGTGCAACATCAGCCTGCACTTGAAACATAGCTTGTGCAACATCAGCCTGTACTTGAAACATAGCTTGTGCAACATCAGCCTGCACTTGAAATATAGCAACTCCCACAACATCCACACAAGCAAGCAACAGAGTGCAAATCACCACATTAGCAAATTCCAGCAACTCTTCCAAAAGTCAGGCACTTAAAGGCAAAGTCAGCCGAGTTTCAATGAAGTTTTAATCAAGGGGCCCTGGTATTCAATGATCTCACATCTGAAAAGGTAGCTTTTCTGTCACTGGCACCATTGTTGCACCATGTAGTTCATGAATCAAGGCAATGGGCTTTCTTCCTCAGGATATCACTGGCATTATTGTTGCACCATGTAGTTCATGAATCAAGGCAATGGGCTTTCTTCCTCAGGATATCACTGGCACCACTGTTGCACCATGTAGTTCATGAATCAAGGCAATGGGCTTTCTTCCTCAGGATATCACTGGCATTATTGTTGCACCATGTAGTTCATGAATCAAGGCAATGGGCTTTCTTCCTCAGGATATCACTGGCTGCAGACAGCCGTGGTGTGTGTTTCAACCCAGCTGACCTCAAACTTGCATTTCTCAATACAACACCTACACAGTGTTCTTGAGGAGAACAGTTTGCCTTCTCATTAGCATTACAAAATACAAAGTTTTGCAGCAAAGCATTTCCCAATGTACTAAAGCATTACTCTTTGATTTGCAATAAAAGATATCCAAAAATATTGAGGGACAAAAAAACTCAATGTCCTATTGTGCGTGTGTGTTTGTGTGCGTGTGTGTGTGTATGCACATGTGTGTGCATGTGTGTGTGTGTGTGTGTGTTAAGTACAACTAAGACAAAATAGCAGCACTGCACCTGTATGATCCTACGCTCAAGGCAACACTTTTTCCTATTAGTCGCAATGCAACTACAAAGTTTAGACAATGACAGCATTAAAAACGTAACCCAAATACACTAAGGTACATACTGCTCTCTTCTTTCAACACAAGAAAAAGTTCAAGATGCTAAAGACAAGAAAACCTATGCACTTTTGTTAACCTTAATTGTGTGGCATATTTGAGCCCAAAGTTGAGATCATTTCTGGATTTCCTTTGATAAAATGGTTAATTATGCCTCCAGCAACCAAAAGGCCAACTAATAATTGAAAACAAACATACCTCTTCAAATAGTATCAGCATTCGCCCAAACAAACAGCTTTCCAAATATAGATCTATATCTTCTCAGGTGGATCAAATACCACAACAATTTTGTTTATTTTGGCATCAATGGTATATTGGTCAAAACAGCCAGTTTCATAAGTAATAATTTTCTGGGGAGATGCATGTAAAGTGTCATATTTGAGAGAATGATTCTTGAAATCCTGAATCAATGGGAACAGCAAACATGAAAATTTTCCCTTGCCTCAAGAGAGAATCGGAGCATGTTGCGAGTTTGATGAGCAAGCCGATATTGCATGAAAAAGAAAAATGTAAAAATGTGTAACACGGTGGCGGCAAGTCAGTGGAAATCTGCCATGACCCACAAGTTGTGACGATTTGTACTTCCGTTGTTTTGGTTGTGCTTAGGTTGTGTTTTGGTTGTGTTTTGGTTGTGTTTTGGTTGTGTTTTGGCTGTGTTTTGGCTGTGCTTTGATTGTGCTTTGGTTGTGCTTTGATTGTGTTTTGGTTGAGTTTTGGCTGTGTTTGAAGCAACACTGTGGATGCTCACATTCATGTAAGAAAAATAAACTTATTTGAGATAAACAGCTTTCTTTCACAAAATAAGTATCATCATAAGCAACCTTACTTTCCTTTTTATATACAGTGAACTCATGTAATCCTTTGCATAGAACTTAAAATAATCGGTGTCAATAAGTCTACAATGGCGCTGACAAATAAATATGAGGGTGGGACTTCAAGGGATGGAGAGTGGAATTGCCTGACCTCTTTGGGAGTTTGAGACACTCGACTCTTTCAGAGAAAACAGGAGGCACAGAAAACAAGGCCAGAGACACGGAGTTTCCACACGTCTGTCCTCGCTGCATCATCACCATCCTGCTGTCTGTGGAATGTTGACAGGGCTCTCTGTCAGGCGGCTTCGAATAGAGAAATGTACCTTAATCAGAAAGCCCTGCACTTTTGGAACATATTCTCTTTCTTATCCGATGAAACAAACCTGTGTGGATGCTCGTTTCATCCTTAAGAGAAAAAAAGGAAAGAAACGAAAACAGAAGAAAAACCCCCCACAAAAAACACAATCCCACGAAAAACCTTGTGCACACATCTTGAGCTCTTGTGTACCACATTAGGACTCCATTTTCTTTTCCACCATTTCCACAGACAGATGATCTACCGCTACATTGCTGTGGTTTGTGTGCACGGAAAAGCACCTATCCACATCCAAACCTCAGTCTGATAGAGATGTGCAGTGCAAAGAAAATCCTAGTTTGCTCTGACAGCTAGAACAAAAATTCATTCAACCAAAAACTGAACCCTCAGTGCAAGTGAAACACTGCAGTTCTTCCATGGGCATGGTTTGGGCTAACTGATTCCATCAACTTCTTCCCCACCTACTGTGTGGTCAGACGTATTACATGAGGCGCACACCACTCAGATACACCCAACGTCGCATTCTGGGTCTTACTCAGCTCGTCTGCAAGCAACACTGAGAAATGAGAGTCAATCATTGCGCAATTTGAAGATTTAGTTAGGTAATAGATGATATCATTTTATACAAAAATGACATCTTAAATACATTTGACCTTTTTCACTTCTAGCACCATCACACGACCAATATATCTCTATGGTCTCACATACACACACACACACACACGCACACACATACACACACACACGTACACACACACACATACACACACAATCACACACACACACAATCACACACACTCACAATCACACACACTCACATTCACACACACTCACAATCACACACACTCACAATCACACACACTCACAATCACACACACTCACAATCACACACACTCACAATCACACACAAGCACACACACACACACACACACACGATGCCTTGCACTAAGGTATCGCTACAACCTTTCCAACCATGAGACCATCACAGTCAAGTAAGAGCAGGTAGAGACGGGCCTCAAACACAACAGTTTCACCACTATCAGAGTGAGGAGAGCACGTTGGGGCCTTTCCAATCTCACTGAAGCAAAACACACGATACGACAGATCAAAGCAGGCTCTTCTCCACTGTGAAACTGGAAACTTCCTCCTCCATGTCATCCCTCACAAAATGGGACTGAACAACTCAATGAAGGTGATGGTGAAGCCTTGGTTAGTCGATCAACAATGCAGCATTGAACAGTGAGGTCTGGTGCTGGGCTGCAGTAATGTTGCCTCTACACCTGTACACAAAACATTCAGACGTCCACCCCATGGTATTTCATGCTCATACACTATTATAATAATTCTCTGGTGAATAACTTCCTTTCTCTCACTCACACCTTGAGACAGGGCAGATATGAAGATTTGCATGTTGGTCCACCATGCTGGAATTGAAGGTTTAGCATGACTGGCTACACAGGGGCTTGTCACTGGTCAGAACTCACTGCTGACCATCGGAGGAGCGTCCTCACTGCTCAAGGCCCAGGGTGGAAAGTTGAGCAGGAAATGCTCTGACCACTGTCCATTTCACCGTGGACAACGAGGATAGGCAGAGCTGCTTGCGGTGCCGGAAGACTGTCCGTGCCGCGGTCATCAGCCCTTTCTGTCATGACATTTTGCACCATTGAAATCATAATTATCCTGTGACTGCACAACTTCAAAAGTCAGTTTTGTGTGACAGGGTCACAAGAGGCCAACGTCCTCTGAATGACACACACAGGACCTGAAGCAACCCCTTTCATCCACTCCAGTAACAGCTTCTTTCCAGCAACAGCACACCGGTACACAGCGTCTTCTTTCCAGTAGCAGCACACTGGAACACCGCGTCTTCTTTCCAGCAACAGCATACTGGTGCACCGCGTCTTCTTTCCAGGAACAGCACACTGGTACACAGCGTCTTCTTTCCAGCAACAGCACACTGTTACACCGCAACTTCTTTCCAGCAACGGCACACTGTTACACAGCGTCTTCTTTCCAGCAACAGCACACTGTTACACCGCGTCTTCTTTCCAGCAACAGCACACCGGTACACCGCGTCTTCTTTCCAGCAACAGCACACTGTTACACCGCGTCTTCTTTCCAGCAACAGCACACCGGTACACCGCGTCTTCTTTCCAGCAACAGCACACCGGTACACCGCGTCTTCTTTCCAGCAACAGCACACTGGTACACCGCGTCTTCTTTCCAGCAACAGCACACTGGTACACCGCGTCTGAGTGCAGACAGGCTTTACCAGAGACAGCATCTGTAGTAGGGGAGGCTGTCCAGAGCTAGAGTGAAGGCTTCTGCCTTGACTTGAGGGACAAATCTCTGGCTTTCTGACAAAATGGGCATTTGCCTTGGCTGTGCTTGATCTGGTCTGAATTGAAACAATGCAGCATGGCTCTTTCAGTCCTCATGAAACGAGGACAGTTCATGATTCACCAAACGAGTCCTTATTGCCAAGGTGGCAAAACTGACGTTGGATTTGACCAATTCTCCTTCCAACCCTTTTCCCTTCTGTTGAGCTATGAAAATCTTCAAGCATCCCAAGATACCAACATGATCACTACACTGCTAGAGTCCAGACATGGGGTCAAAGGCCGTTGTGCTCATCCTTCACGCTGTGCGTCTCGGTGCGGTGCATGATGTCCGAGATGGCATACACCATGTTGGCCAGCTGTCTCTCCGAGGCATAGCTGGCGGCCTTGGAGCCCACACACATTTGGTACTGGGCGGGCTCCAGGCGAGAGTCGCACGACGTGATGGGGTGGAAGGCGTGCGTCATGCCAGGGTCAATGGACCTGAAGACCGTCATATTGCTCTCAATGAACTTGGTGTAGAGGTCCACATCCTCCTTCCCCCAGCCCTCGATGCTGAGATCGAAGCCCCCCACACGCACCATGTCTGACCTGTACATGGCCGCTATGCCGAAGCCGAACTGTCGCCAGTAGCCAGTGGCCTCGCTGAAGTCCCAGGGGTTGATGAGGCACGTGGCGGTGGTGTTGAAAGCACACTTGCAGTGGGGGGACTGGTTCACACACACAATCTCGGGGTCATACTGCGAGAAGACGATGGGGAAATAGACCTGCTGGCCCTGCCGGACATTCAGACGGATGCGGTTCAGACAGGAGCGCTGCATGACGATGTCCACATCCACCATGAAGAGCAGGGCGTCCCCACTGCACCGTGACGCCCCCAGCTCCAGCCCCCTCCCCCGCACGAAGTTCCCGGTGGCCCTGACCACGTCGATGGCGCGGGTGCCGTACTTGCTGACGTAGGAGTTCAGGATGGCCAGAATCTCGGGCAGGGCGTCGGGCTCGCTCTTGCTGTCATGGACCACCACGTGGAGCTGGGCCTGCTCCTTGGTGGCGAGCACGATGTCCTCGTAGTTGGCCATGAAGCGCTGGAAGATGTGCAGACGGCCCGCCAGTGGCATGATGAAGTGGATGGTCTCCGTCCGCTTGTCCCGCCAGGCCCCGCCCTCCCCCCCCTCCCTGCCCGCCATCTGCAGGAAGAGCTGGGCCACCTGCACAAACATCAACCAGACAGTGTGTTAGACAGAGTTAGTGTGATTGGCAAATGAGAACAGGAGGGTTGACATGAAGCATGGGAGGGTGGTGGTGGTGGGAGAGAGAGAGAGAGACAGAGAGAGAGAGAGAGAGAGAGAGAGAGAGAGAGAGAGAGAGAGAGAGAGAGAGAGAGAGAGAGGGGGGGGGGGGGGGGTAGGGATAGGGACGGACGGACAAACACGGACAGACAGGCATGCACGGTCAGTCAGGCAGACAGAAATATATTGGTCAGTGAGAGCAGTCTTCCAAACACAGGGTCAGCGAGAGCAGTCTTCCAAACACAGGGTCAGCGAGAGCAGTCTTCCAAACACAGGGTCAGTGAGAGCAGTCTTCTAAACACAGGGTCAGCAAGAGCAGTCTTCCAAACACAGGGTCAGTGAAAGCAGACTTCCAAACACAGGGTCAGAGAGAGCAGTCTTCCAAACACAGGGTCAGCGAGAGCAGACTTCCAAACACAGGGTCAGCGAGAGCAGTCTTCCAAACACAGGGTCAGAGAGAAGGCGATTGGGAAAGCGCTGCAGGACGGGCAGGCAGGGGCGCAGTCCCACATTTCCTCAAGGCCGCGTGGCGTTCCACAATCCCGACCTGCAGCAGCCTCAGCAGCCTGGCGCACCACGTGGTCCCAGTGGAGCTTCAGCCAGTGTCTGGGATGGCTGGCCTGCCCATCCCTTACGCCCAGATGCATGTCCAACCTTTACACCCACTGCATTTCCAGCCATTACACCCTGATGCATTTCCAGCCTTTACACCCTGATGCATTTCCAGCCATTACACCTTGATGCATTTCCAGCCATTACACTCTGATGCATTTCCAGCCATTACGCCCAGATGCATATCCAACCTTTACACCCAGATGCATTTCCATCTTTTACTCCTCCGTTTACACCCAGATGCATTTTCATCGTTTACACTCTGATGCATTTCCAGCACGCAGGCCGTCAACATGACTGACGTAGGCACAATCCTAACGCAAGGGTGAGTTTTTGCTTGTCCTGCAGGTGCACGCACAGACATCATGTACACACAGCCGTCAGATATCTGTCTTCCAGACCATGGGGCGGCAGGCATTTCAAACACTGATGCAGCAAGCATTAGGGCTAAATGATTGCAGACAGCGAGGGAACGTACAGCAGTGCAGGGAAATGAAGTTGGCAAGACATGAAGTAAATCTTCCTCCACATGCACAAAATGAACTACAAAACAGTTTGGAAAATAGGAGCGTCAGTCAGTGCTCGCCATTGAAAGCGAGCTGGAGAGATATTGACAGAAATAGCCATATTTTATTGCCCCCCAAATACAATTGCAACAATTGCAATGAAACAGTCCAGCAGAATTCCTGCCACAAGCAAACCCTAGGTCAGATTATGAAACACATTTAGCAGCCATTTTTAAGGACAAAGACAGATTAATCCACTGTACGGAGACATACTTTGCTGCTTCGAATTCTTCCTTTTAACCATTTAAATGTCTTTGAAGACACGAAAAGCAGTCATCCAGTCGTTTTTAAATCCCACGAAATGTGCCTTTGTCTCACGGACTACGGCTATCAATGTCTTTGAGGCAGCTCGCTCTGCTAGAATACTTAACCCCCTAAACACCCCCACTCTGTCCCCCTCCCACCTTACACCCGACCCCAGACTTCTACTTATTTCCCTACACACACACAAGCGCGCGCGCACACATGCACACACGTAGGCACACGCGCGCGTGCGCACACACACGCTCAACATACATACACACGCACGCACACCAACACACATACAAAAGCACGCATGCACACACACATACACGCACGCACACACAGACACGCGAGCGCAGACAAACTCGCACGCAAGCACGCACGCACACGCCGTCCCTACCTTGGCACCGATGCCGGGCTGCGGTCTGTAGAAGGGCACTTCCTCCATGAACTCCGTCTCCAGGAAGGTCTGCT
>JAWQFJ010002641.1:67500-90000 GCA_034096865.1 Theodoxus fluviatilis
GTGTCTGACGCTGTATAAAGGCCGTGGCTCCAAGACGCTATGCTCTCGTGGTGTCTGACGCTGTATAGAGGCCGTGCCTCCAAGACGCTATGCTCTCGTAGTGTCTGACGCTGTATAAAGGCCGTGCCTCCAAGACGCTATGCTCTCGTGGTGTCTGACGCTGTATAAAGGCCGTGCCTCCAAGACGCTATGCTCTCGTGGTGTCTGACGCTGTATAAAGGCCGTGCCTCCAAGACGCTATGCTCTCGTGGTGTCTGACGCTGTATAAAGGCCGTGCCTCCAAGACGCTATGCTCTCGTGGTGTCTGACGCTGTATAAAGGCCGTGGCTCCAAGACGCTATGCTCTCGTGGTGTCTGACGCTGTATAAAGGCCGTGCCTCCAAGACGCTATGCTCTAGTGGTGTCTGACGCTGTATAAAGGCCGTGCCTCCAAGACGCTATGCTCTCGTGGTGTCTGACGCTGTATAAAGGCCGTGCCTCCAAGACGCTATGCTCTCGTGGTGTCTGACGCTGTATAAAGGCCGTGCCTCCAAGACGCTATGCTCTCGTGGTGTCTGACGCTGTATAAAGGCCGTGCCTCCAAGACGCTATGCTCTCGTGGTGTCTGACGCTGTATAAAGGCCGTGCCTCCAAGACGCTATGCTCTCGTGGTGTCTGACGCTGTATAAAGGCCGTGCCTCCAAGACGCTATGCTCTCGTGGTGTCTGACGCTGTATAAAGGCCGTGCCTCCAAGACGCTATGCTCTCGTGGTGTCTGACGCTGTATAAAGGCCGTGCCTCCAAGACGCTATGCTCTCGTGGTGTCTGACGCTGTATAAAGGCCGTTCCAAGACGCTATGCTCTCGTGGTGTCTGACGCTGTATAAAGGCCGTGCCTCCAAGACGCTATGCTCTCGTGGTGTCTGACGCTGTATAAAGGCCGTGCCTCCAAGACGCTATGCTCTCGTGGTGTCTGACGCTGTATAAAGGCCGTGCCTCCAAGACGCTATGCTCTCGTGGTGTCTGACGCTGTATAAAGGCCGTGCCTCCAAGACGCTATGCTCTCGTGGTGTCTGACGCTGTATAAAGGCCGTGCCTCCAAGACGCTATGCTCTCGTGGTGTCTGACGCTGTATAAAGGCCGTGGCTCCAAGACGCTATGCTCTCGTGGTGTCTGACGCTGTATAAAGGCCGTGCCTCCAAGACGCTATGCTCTCGTGGTGTCTGACGCTGTATAAAGGCCGTGCCTCCAAGACGCTATGCTCTCGTGGTGTCTGACGCTGTATAAAGGCCGTGGCTCCAAGACGCTATGCTCTCGTGGTGTCTGACGCTGTATAAAGGCCGTGCCTCCAAGACGCTATGCTCTCGTTGCATCTGACGCTGTATAAAGGCCGTGCCTCCAAGACGCTATGCTCTCGTGGTGTCTGACGCTGTATAAAGGCCGTGCCTCCAAGACGCTATGGTCTCGTGGTGTCTGACGCTGTATAGAGGCCGTGCCTCCAAGACGCTATGCTCTAGTGGTGTCTGACGCTGTATAAAGGCCGTGGCTCCAAGACGCTATGCTCTCGTGGTGTCTGACGCTGTATAAAGGCCGTGCCTCCAAGACGCTATGCTCTCGTGGTGTCTGACGCTGTATAAAGGCCGTGCCTCCAAGACGCTATGCTCTCGTGGTGTCTGACGCTGTATAAAGGCCGTGCCTCCAAGACGCTATGCTCTCGTGGTGTCTGACGCTGTATAAAGGCCGTGCCTCCAAGACGCTATGCTCTCGTGGTGTCTGACGCTGTATAGAGACCGTGCCTCCAAGACGCTATGCTCTAGTGGTGTCTGACGCTGTATAAAGGCCGTGGCTCCAAGACGCTATGCTCTCGTAGTGTCTGACGCTGTATAAAGGCCGTGCCTTCAAGACGCTATGCTCTCGTGGTGTCTGACGCTGTATAAAGGCCGTGCCTCCAAGACGCTATGCTCTCGTGGTGTCTGACGCTGTATAAAGGCCGTGGATCCAAGACGCTATGCTCTCGTGGTGTCTGACGCTGTATAAAGGCCGTGGCTCCAAGACGCTATGCTCTCGTGGTGTCTGACGCTGTATAAAGGCCGTGCCTCCAAGACGCTATGCTCTCGTGGTGTCTGACGCTGTATAAAGGCCGTGGATCCAAGACGCTATGCTCTCGTGGTGTCTGACGCTGTATAAAGGCCGTGGCTCCAAGACGCTATGCTCTCGTGGTGTCTGACGCTGTATTAAGGCCGTGGATCCAAGACGCTATGGTCTCGTGGTGTCTGACGCTGTATAGAGGCCGTGCCCCCAAGACGCTATGCTCTCGTGGTGTCTGACGCTGTATAAAGGCCGTGGCTCCAAGACGCTATGGTCTCGTGGTGTCTGACGCTGTATAAAGGCCGTGCCTCCAAGACGCTATGCTCTCGTGGTGTCTGACGCTGTATAAAGGCCGTGGCTCCAAGACGCTATGGTCTCGTGGTGTCTGACGCTGTATAAAGGCCGTGGCTCCAAGACGCTATGCTCTCGTGGTGTCTGACGCTGTATAAAGGCCGTGCCTCCAAGACGCTATGCTCTCGTGGTGTCTGACGCTGTATAAAGGCCGTGACACAAGTGCCAGCGTTTGAAATGAAACTTTTCCTTCATTGATAGGTGCTCACACTGCACACGTTACACCTGGACATTAGGACACTTTGTTGTCATTCACCCAATCTCAACCCCTTGGGGAGCTTGCAGTCAGTCATTCACCCCATCTCAACCCCTTGGGGAGCTTGCAGTCAGTCATTCACCCCATCTCAACCCCTTGGGGAGCTTGCAGTCAGTCATTCACCCCATCTCAACCCCTTGGGGAGCTTGCAGTCAGTCATTCACCCCATCTCAACCCCTTGGGGAGCTTGCAATCAGGCTGCAGATAAAACGCACCAAAGCTAACTTACACATTTTCCCACCTTAATCATCTCAGGTACCGCACTTAAGTCTTGGAAAAGAAAAGCAACGTAGTTGAAAGCACT
Organism: Theodoxus fluviatilis; assembly: GCA_034096865.1. NCBI lineage: Eukaryota > Metazoa > Mollusca > Gastropoda > Cycloneritida > Neritidae > Theodoxus > Theodoxus fluviatilis. The sequence continues at coordinate 70,478 of JAWQFJ010002641.1, forward strand.
TCGACCAATGACAACTTTTAAATCCATGCAGCTTCGAACGACGCACCCTCTGGCCCGCAAGCTCCTGCGAGTGCAGTGCTCTGACCACACCGCCACGGCTCTCCCCTGGCGTGGGACTGGAGCGAGTTTGCAGTGCTCTGACCACACCGCCACGGCTCTCCCCTGGCGCGGGACTGGAGCGAGTTTGCAGTGCTGACCACACCGCCACGGCTCTCCCCTGGCGTGGGACTGGAGCGAGTTTGCAGTGCTGACCACACCGCCACGGCTCTCCCCTGGCGCGGGACTGGAGCGAGTTTGCAGACGCTGGGACGCGGACTGCATAGCGGGGAGGAACAGTGGTTGGCCATAAACCCAGAAACCGCCACGTCGTGCAAGCCCCCTCTATAGCTGACCGTTTTATTGTGCAACCGACCCACGCCAAGTCAGTTTACCTCAGTGCCGCTTGTCAGTCAATGATGCGCAGATAAATGGGACAATCGGTGAATACAAAGTAGAACATTTGAGGCCAAGTCGGTGTGGACTGTTTTCAAATGTAAATCTGCAGACCGAGAAACGGATATTATATGTGCACTCACGCAATCAGACAGGCACGCAGCCGCCAGGCACGCAGCCGCCAGACATGCAGACAGACACGCAGACAGACACGCAGACAGACACGCAGACAGACATGCAGACAGACACGCAGACAGACACGCAGACAGACACGCAGACAGACACGCAGACAGACACGCAGACAGACACGCAGACAGACACGCAGACAGACACGCAGACAGACACGCAGACAGACACGCAGACAGACACGCAGACAGACACGCAGACAGACACGCAGACAGACACGCAGACAGACACGCAGACAGACACGCAGACAGACACGCAGACAGACACGCAGACGGACACGCAGACAGACATGCAGACAGACACGCTGACAGACACGCAGACAGACACGCAGCCAGAAACGCAGCCAGACATGCAGACAGACACGCAGACAGACACGCAGCCAGACACGCAGCCAGACACGCAGCCAGACATGCAGACAGACACGCAGACAGACACGCAGCCAGACACGCAGACAGACACGAAGCCAGACACGCAGACAGACATGCAGACAGACACGCAGCCAGACACGCAGACAGACACGCAGACAGACACGCAGACAGTCACGCAGTCAGACACGCAGACAGACACGCAGCCAGACATGCAGACAGACACGCAGATAGACACGCAGACAGACACGCAGCCAGACACGCAGCCAGACACGCAGACAGACACGCAGACAGCCAGAGACTGCCGGTCAGCCAGCCAGCCAAACACAGACACACACAGAGACATACAAGCACACACACACACACACACACACACACACACACACACACACACACACACACACACACCGAGACAGATACTAGACACACACAGAGACATACAAGCACACACACACACACACACACACACACACACACACACACACACACACACCGAGACAGATACTAGACACACACACATAACACAAGCACACAACACACACACACACACACACACACACACACACACACACACACATCACACACACACACACACACACACACACACACACACACACACACACACACACACACGCAGACGCGGACATACAAGACAAATATCCAGTCATCTATCCAGGCATACTGCCAAAACTCAACTGAGCTTTCTACTGCTCAGGCCTTTCGGCCTATTTCACGTGAATATGAGAGGAAGAGGGCGGGTGTAGGTGGGTTTGGGGTGGGAGGAAGGTAGAGGGTGAGGGTGGGGGTGGAAGGAAGGCAGTGGGTGAGAGTGGGGGTGAGGTGCGTGAGGAAGGCAGATGGGGATGGTGGGGGTAAGAGGAAGGCAGTGGGTGAGGGTGGGGGTGTAGAGTGTGAGGAAGGCATAGGGGGATGATGGATGTGGGAGGGTGGGGGTGAGGATGGGGGTGAGGGTGGGGGTGGGGGTGAGGGTGGAGGTAAGGGTGGGGATGGGGGTGAGGGTGGGGTGAGGGTGGGGATGGGGGTGAGGGTGGGGGCGAGGGTGGGAGTGGGAGGAGGGCAGTGGGTGAGGCTGGGGGTGAAGGTGGGGGTGGTGAGAAAAATGTGAGGGAAGTGAGAAAGACCACACAAAACCCTTGCAAGATAATTTTTTAAAAAAAGATCTGCGTTCACGGAAAGGTGGAAAGTGTTCGGACCGGGGCCCCCACAACGATACTGACTTCCTCGAGAATTGTACGGTTCCCCCAGCTTTTTCCACACTCCTACAGTGTGCACTGAGACGTCCTTTCCCCCCTTCTAAAGCACAGTATACAGGGTACACTAAGACGTCCTTTCCCCTTCTAAAGCACAGTATACAGTGTACACAGAGACGTCCTTTCCCCTTCTAAAGCACAGTATACAGGGTACACTAAGACGTCCTTTCCCCTTCTAAAGCACAGTATACAGTGTACACTGAGACGTCCTTTCCCCTTCTAAAGCACAGTATACAGTGTACACTGAGACGTCCTTTTTCCCTTCTAAAGCACAGTATACAGTGTACACTGAGAAGTCCTTTTCCCCTTCTAAAGCACAGTATACAGGGTACACTGAGAGGTCCTTTTCCCCTTCTAAAGCACAGTATACAGTGTACACTGAGACGTCCTTTCCCCTTCTAAAGCACAGTATACAGTGTACACTGAGACGTCCTTTCCCCTTCTAAAGCACAGTATACAGTGTACACTGAGACGTCCTTTCCCCTTCTAAAGCACAGTATACAGTGTACACTGAAAGGTCCTTTTCCCCTTCTAAAGCACAGTATACAGGGTACACTAAGACGTCCTTTCCCCTTCTAAAGCACAGTATACAGTGTACACAGAGACGTCCTTTCGCCTTCTAAAGCACAGTATACAGTGTACACTGAGAGGTCCTTTTCCCCTTCTAAAGCACAGTATACAGTGTACACTGATAGGTCCTTTTCCCCTTCTAAAGCACAGTATACAGTGTACACAGAGACGTCCTTTCCCCCCTTCTAAAGCACAGTATACCTTGTACACTGACACTTGGACGTGGAGAGAAGTGTGGGAAAGCAAGGACAAGTGATGCAACAAGAGGAACCGGAAGTGAGAATTCGCTGCGGGTGGCCACGTCTGGGCTTCCTGACACATCTGACGTCACGTGACGCCAGGGTTGCAACAATCACCGACGTCTCACCATCCAATGAGCACCTCATTTAAAAGGCCTCCCTCCACTCACCCTCCCTCCACTCGCCCTCCCTCCACTCACCCTCCCTCCACTCGCCCTCCCTCCACTCGCCCTCCCTCCACTCGCCCTCCCTCCACTCGCCCTCCCTCCACTCACTCGCCCTCCCTCCACTCACCCTCCCTCCACTCGCCCTCCCTCCACTGCGTGTGGTGTTGCCCAGAGTCGCCATGTCAGCACGCGACTGTCAGCGCCCCTCTGCCCTGCCTGTGACGCTGCAGGTCTGCATACACGCAATACGCCTGTACACAGGCTGTGCACTGTTGACTCCTTGGCAAAAGGTCTTTTCCCCCACATCATGGTCCCTCTTTTCCCCAGCCCCCAAGCTTACCCCCCGCCCCCTCCTCCCGGACCCCTGGAGGCGGAGTTCATGGGAACGCAGCTTCTGCCACAATGACGCCATCTGGTGGCAATCGACGCACACACGTGGAAACCCCCACTTCCGGTCCCATCCCGTTTCCCAGACGGCGCTGGTGACGCGCACGTGGTTCGACTTAAGCTGTCCTCACCCTACAGAAGATGTGGCTAGCCAGGGAAGAGGACTGGCTAGGGTTGAAGAGACAGTTTCAATTGTCCAAGCAGAAGGGAATATCGGGCTCCGCTAGTCGTCTCGCCTTTCTCCAAGGCCCCCCGCTCTCTCCCTTCTCCGCCTCTCTGTACGCCTTCCTGGCCTGAGCTGAGCACGTGGTTCCTGCCTCGCCCTCCTAACAGCCTGAAGACATCAGCCATGGACACAGCCGGCAAGAGGGTGGGCGGGCAGGCAAGCAGTGGGACAGGCAGGTAGAAAGACAGTGGGACAGGCAGGTAGAGGGAGTGGGCCAGGCAGATGTAGAGACAAGCAGATAGTGAGACAGGCAGGTAATGAGACATGCAGGCAGACATTGAGACAGGCAGGTAGAACGAGAGTGGGACAGGCAGATGTAGAGAGAGTGGGACAGGCAGATGTAGCTCTAGACAAGCAGATAGTAAGACAGGCAGCTAGAGAGACAGGCAGAGATACAGTGAGACAGGAAGGAAGAGAGACATACAGTAGGACAGAAAGGTAGAGAGACAGGCAGACAGACAGTGAGAAAGGCAGGTAGAGAGACCGACAGAGTGAGGCAGGAAGGTAGACAGACAGGCAGACAGACAATAGGACAGGAAGGTAGAGAGACAGGCAGACAGACAGTGGGACAGGAAGGTAGAGAGACAGGCAGGCAGACAGTAGGCCAGGCCGGTAGAGAGACAGGCAGGCAGACAGTAGGCCAGGCCGGCAGAGAGACAGGCAGACAGACAGACAGTAGGACAGGCCGGCAGAGAGATAGGCAGACAGGCAGTAGGACAGGCAGGTAGAGAGACAGGCAGACAGACAGACAGTAGGACAGGCAGGTAGAGAGGCAGGCAGACAGTAGTACAGGCAGGTAGAGAGACAGGCAGGCAGACAGTAGGACAGGCAGATAAAGAGACAGGCAGGCAAACAGTAGGACAGGCAGGTACACATACCAGCAGACAGCGAGGTAGACATGCAGTATGACATACGAGTAGACTGACGCAGTGTCGGGTAAACACATGCGTACACGCTACATCTATGCGACCCAATCATGCCACACAGTCCACATGAAATATCGTGTGCAGACACACACTTCCATGCATACAGTCAATATAGAAAGCATCGTGTGTTAACACACTTTTACGCAGTCACACATGAAACATTCTGTGTAGAAACACTTCCGCTCATACAGTCAACATCAAGCATCGTGTGTTAACACATTTTTACACAGTCACACATGAAACATTCTGTGTAGACACACTTCCGCTCATACAGTCAACATCAAGCATCGTGTACACGGCGTACACCCACTCTGCCACCCACCCATCTTCTCCCGATTCCACCCCAGCCCCCACGTGACTTGCAGGCGAGCGTCCATGGGGGCCACAGGGCGGGCTGCCTTCACACACTGGCCACGTCTCCAGTCTTGTTGCAAGCTGTGTGAAGGCTACACGCGGAAGACAAAAAAGGTGCTGTCCACTGAAGCATCATCTTCAGCAATGATCTCCACCCCTATTGGCTGATCGTGTCCTTCCGTCCAGTCGCTCATGTATTGCATGACGATCCTTTGACCTTCCCCACAGCCTTGACCACACGCCACTCCACATGAATAATCTCTGCAGCTCCTTTCAAGGGACCTCACCAAAGGACTTTCCACCAATGCAACAAACAAAAGTCTTCAGGGAGACGTCAGGACTGCTGCAGACGGGAAAGCCGTCACTGACAGTGTCACTGACACTGATGTGTAGTCTGCCACTCAACAAAGGATCAGATCTATTAGACTAAAGGCGGTAATTCAGAAAGCAGGATTTGGAAGGTCATCGGTGACTTAAAAGCAACCTTGAGCACTGGGTTAATGTCATCACAGAGGGGGGAAAGATGGGGTGGAAAAAAAAACTTCTGCCAATAAGTTTTCCTCTTCGAAGCATTCCTACGTTATCCGCGGCACAAATGTTCACTCAGAGTGCGCATCAGCGACACGTGAGGCAAATGTAAACAAGGGCTGGTGTCGGGTCTGGACAGAGTTTGGATTCACTCGGGTCTGGACAGAGTCTGACTGGATACACTCGGGTCTGGACACAGTCTGACTGGATACACTCGGGTCTGGACAGAGTGACTGGATACACTCGGGTCTGGACAGAGTGACTGGATACACTCGGGTCTGCACAGAGTGACTGGATACACTCGGGTCTGGACAGTCTGACTGGATACACTCGGGTCTGGACAGAGTGACTGGATACACTCGGGTCTGGACAGAGTCTGACTGGATACACTCGGGTCTGGACACAGTCTGACTGGATACACTCGGGTCTGGACACAGTCTGACTGGATACACTCGGGTCTGGACATAGTCTGACTGGATACACTCGGGTCTGGACACAGTCTGACTGGATACACTCGGGTCTGGACACAGTCTGACTGGATACACTCGGGTCTGGACAGAGTGACTGGATACACTCGGGTCTGGACACAGTCTGACTAGATACACTCGGGTCTGGACACAGTCTGACTGGATACACTCGGGTCTGGACAGAGTGACTGGATACACTCGGGTCTGGACACAGTCTGACTGGATACACTCGGGTCTGGACACAGTCTGACTGGATACACTCGGGTCTGGACACAGTCTGACTGGATACACTCGGGTCGGGACTGAGTCTGACTGGATACACTCGGGTCTGGACAGTCTGACTGGATACACTCGGGTCGGGACTGAGTCTGACTGGATACACTCGGGTCGGGACAGAGTCTGACTGGATACACTCGGGTCTGGACACAGTCTGACTGGATACACTCGGGTCTGGACACAGTCTGACTGGATACACTCGGGTCTGGACAGAGTGACTGGATACACTCGTGTCTGGACAGAGTCTGACTGGATACACTCGGGTCTGGACAGTCTGACTGGATACACTCGGGTCTGGACACAGTCTGACTGGATACACTCGGGTCTGGACAGAGTGATTGGATACACTCGGGTCTGGACACAGTCTGACTGGATACACTCGGGTCTGGACAGAGTGATTGGATACACTCGGGTCTGGACACAGTCTGACTGGATACACTCGGGTCTGGACACAGTCTGACTGGATACACTCGGGTCTGGACATAGTCTGACTGGATACACTCGGGTCTGGACACAGTCTGACTGGATACACTCGGGTCTGGACACAGTCTGACTGGATACACTCGGGTCTGGACAGAGTCTGACTGGATACACTCGGGTCTGGACACAGTCTGACTGGATACACTCGGGTCTGGACAGTCTGACTGGATACACTCGGGTCTGGACACAGTCTGACTGGATACACTCGGGTCTGGACACAGTCTGACTGGATACACTCGGGTCTGGACACAGTCTGACTGGATACACTCGGGTCTGGACACAGTCTGACTGGATACACTCGGGTCTGACACAGTCTGACTGGATACACTCGGGTCTGGACACAGTCTGACTGGATACACTCGGGTCTGGACAGAGTCTGACTGGATACACTCGGGTCTGGACACAGTCTGACTGGATACACTCGGGTCTGGACAGTCTGACTGGATACACTCGGGTCTGGACAGAGTCTGACTGGATACACTCGGGTCTGGACATAGTCTGACTGGATACACTCGGGTCTGGACAGAGTGACTGGATACACTCGGGTCTGGACACAGTCTGACTGGATACACTCGGGTCTGGACACAGTCTGACTGGATACACTCGGGTCTGGACAGAGTCTGACTGGATACACTCGGGTCTGGACAGAGTGACTGGATACACTCGGGTCTGGACAGAGTGACTGGATACACTCGGGTCTGGACAGAGTGACTGGATACACTCGGGTCTGGACAGAGTGACTGGATACACTCGGGTCTGGACACAGTCTGACTGGATACACTCGGGTCTGGACAGTCTGACTGGATACACTCGGGTCTGGACACAGTCTGACTGGATACACTCGAGTCTGGACAGAGTGATTGGATACACTCGGGTCTGGACACAGTCTGACTGGATACACTCGAGTCTGGACAGAGTGATTGGATACACTCGGGTCTGGACACAGTCTGACTGGATACACTCGAGTCTGGACAGAGTGATTGGATACACTCGGGTCTGGACACAGTCTGACTGGAAACACTCGGGTCTGGACCGAGTGATTGGATACACTCGGGTCTGGACACAGTCTGACTGGATACACTCGAGTCTGGACAGAGTGATTGGATACACTCGGGTCTGGACCGAGTGATTGGATACACTCGAGTCTGGACAGAGTGATTGGATACACTCGGGTCTGGACACAGTCTGACTGGATACACTCGAGTCTGGACAGAGTGATTGGATACACTCGGGTCTGGACAGTCTGACTGGATACACTCGGGTCTGGACAGTCTGACTGGATACACTCGGGTCTGGACACAGTCTGACTGGATACACTCGGGTCTGGACAGTCTGACTGGATACACTCGGGTCTGGACAGAGTGATTGGATACACTCGGGTCTGGACAGTCTGACTGGATACACTCGGGTCTGGACAGAGTGATTGGATACACTCGGGTCTGGACAGAGTCTGACTGGATACACTCGGGTCTGGACACAGTCTGACTGGATACACTCGGGTCTGGACACAGTCTGACTGGATACACTCGGGTCTGGACCGAGTGACTGGATACACTCGGATCTGGACAGAGTCTGACTGGATACACTCGGGTCTGGACACAGTCTGACTGGATACACTCGAGTCTGGACACAGTCTGACTGGATACACTCGGGTCTGGACAGAGTCTGACTGGATACACTCGGGTCTGGACAGTCTGACTGGATACACTCGGGTCTGGACAGAGTGATTGGATACACTCGGGTCTGGACACAGTCTGACTGGATACACTCGGGTCTGGACCGAGTGATTGGATACACTCGGATCTGGACACAGTCTGACTGGATACACTCGGGTCTGGACAGAGTCTGACTGGATACACTCGGGTCTGGACAGAGTGACTGGATACACTCGGGTCTGGACAGTCTGACTGGATACATTCGGGTCTGGACAGAGTCTGACTGGATACACTAGGGTCTGGACAGAGTGACTGGATACCCTCGGGTCTGGACAGAGTCTGACTGGATACACTCGGGTCTGGACACAGTCTGACTGGATACACTCGGGTCTGGACACAGTCTGACTGGATACACTCGGGTCTGGACACAGTCTGACTGGATACACTCGGGTCTGGACAGAGTGACTGGATACACTCGGGTCTGGACACAGTCTGACTGGATACACTCGGGTCTGGACAGAGTGACTGGATACACTCGGGTCTGGACAGAGTCTGACTGGATACACTCGGGTCTGGACACAGTCTGACTGGATACACTCGGGTCTGGACACAGTCTGACTGGATACACTCGGGTCTGGACAGAGTGACTGGATACACTCGGGTCTGGACAGAGTCTGACTGGATACACTCGGGTCTGGACAGAGTCTGATTGGATACACTCGGGTCTGGACAGAGTCTGACTGGATACACTCGGGTCTGGACACAGTCTGACTGGATACACTCGGGTCTGGACACAGTCTGACTGGATACACTCGGGTCTGGACAGAGTCTGACTGGATACACTCGGGTCTGGACCGAGTGATTGGATACACTCGGGTCTGGACACAGTCTGACTGGATACACTCGGGTCTGGACAGAGTCTGACTGGATACACTCGGGTCTGGACAGAGTGACTGGATACACTCGGGTCTGGACACAGTCTGACTGGATACACTCGGGTCTGGACACAGTCTGACTGGATACACTCGGGTCTGGACACAGTCTGACTGGATACACTCGAGTCTGGACACAGTCTGACTGGATACACTCGGGTCTGGACAGAGTGACTGGATACACTCGGGTCTGGACACAGTCTGACTGGATACACTCGGGTCTGGACAGAGTGACTGGATACACTCGGGTCTGGACACAGTCTGACTGGATACACTCGGGTCTGGACAGTCTGACTGGATACACTCGGGTCTGGACAGTCTGACTGGATACACTCGGGTCTGGACACAGTCTGACTGGATACACTCGGGTCTGGACAGAGTGACTGGATACACTCGGGTCTGGACACAGTCTGACTGGATACACTCGGGTCTGGACACAGTCTGACTGGATACACTCGGGTCTGGACACAGTCTGACTGGATACACTCGGGTCTGGACACAGTCTGACTGGATACACTCGGGTCTGGACAGAGTGACTGGATACACTCGGGTCTGGACACAGTCTGACTGGATGCACGACTACTTTCCGCGGCGACGTGGTTCACACAGAAATCGGACCTCCACTCCACCGCCACCCCGAGAGACTGTACCACTCGCCTGTTCTACCCGCACGTCAAAATACTTGCACTTGTGTTAAGGTACACGTGAGCAGATATCTTGTGTGTGTGAGTCCATACGATACTTCCGTATGCGCAAAGTAGGACCATAGCTACTTCCAGATTGTCACACATCTACATCTACCCACAACATCACACACTTCAGACCAGAGCTACTTCCAGATTGTCACACATCTACATCTACCCACAACATCACACACTTCAGACCAGAGCTACTTCCATACGCCACAAACCTACATCACCCGTCACAGGAGGGCTGCCTACACGACCAAGGCAGGGGAAAACGGTTACAAGTGGAGGGAGAACAAGCTTGCCCCAATCGCATCCAGATCCCTGTTTCCTGGGGTCTGACCGCAAGAAGTCACCCCCCTCCTCTTCCACTTCCCCTCTCGGCCATCTCTCTCTCTCCCACACACACACCCCTCCCTCCCCTCAGCGGAGCCAAAACACGAACTTGTGTTGGTTTGTCCCGATTTTTTCTCCCCAAGGTTAACTCAGCGTTTCGTTTCGAATGGCCAGACCGTTTCTTCCGCGTCTATGTAGCCATGCAGGCTGCTCAGGGCGACAGCTTGTGTTACGCGTGCGTGTGTGCTATGCTGGATCAAAGCAAGTTTACTTCACCCGGCAAGCGGGAAAAGAGGTTGAAATGCCACCCTCCAACTCTCCTTCCACATCATGGCTGTGCTTGGCCGAGCGCGTCTGTCACTCACACTATGGACAATGCACGCCTGTCTCATCCTGCAAAGTGGCTTTCCAAACTTTTGACGGGCGCTCCCAAATTGTCCAACACCGACTGCATGACCTCAAAGCCCCTAAGGAACAAACGCTTTACACGTAGATCATTACGATGCTGGCACAACTGGCGTGTGTGCCCCCCTTTTGCTGTCTCAGGCTCTGCGCCTGTTTGCCTGCCCTCTCTCTCTCCTAAATCACTCTCACACACACACACACACACACACATACACACACACGCTCACACTACCAACTGATCGCTACGGAATGCCAACACTTTGCAAGGTCACTGACCCCACGCAAAGGTCAAGGCCGAGAGACGAAATGGGCAAAGCACGGGTCCTCTGACTCCAATGCTTGGAAACAATTCCAGCGTTCCATTCCTGGAAGCTCGTTCCAACGCCTGCTGTTGAAATGGACACTTGACAGCCACGTCACGTGGTACGGGAGGGCAAGCAGGCAGGGCGATACAATCAACCTCAAGCCCTTTCAAAATGGAACCAACAGTGGAGTTCAAGTCAGGGGTCAGAGGGTGCAACCTCCACATTAGACTTGTTTAGGAGTACGAAGCGCTGCATGAACGCTTCATGTTGGCAATTTGAGCGCTCTTTGCCTCTCCTGAACACCTACAGATTTAGTGCAGCGCTTCACTTGTTAAAGGGGAGGTAAATCTTCTGCGCCCCATGTTGTGTTGCTAGACGCTAAGAAAGTGTTTTATTTGCCACAGACATCCTTTAAGCACGTTTAAATGTATTATGCATGAATAAAGTCCACTACTGTGTCATCCTTACTTGCCATTACTCGCGCATACAGAGCGCTTAGGGCAAATAAAGCCCGTTCCAGTCCCAAAATGATGTTTCTGGGGGTTATTTTATGCATCGACGGTCAGTGCGGGATCGAAGACGCCATTTTGAAAATCGTGTGAATCACCTCGGATCTGTGATGCAGCACTGAGTGAATCACGCCCCAAAATTGCTGTTCAGGAGTGAAACACGTGCAGCGCTGTGCAGCGCTTCGCAACGCTGCGCCTTCTGAACAAGCCTATTATCTGCGGAGCACGTGTTGACGGGGGTGCAAGGACTGCACGAGCGTGCCCTGGCGGTCACGCACCGCTACCCAGGCACACAGCACGGGCAAATCGTTTCCTTTTCAACTTCACGCTGGTGCGAAATCCATCTGAGTCAGGATTTTGAAATCTGGTACGCGACGCGAACACCCACTGAGCTGCACATATACAGCGCTCAATGCAACGCCACACAAAGAGAATCCACACCGCGTCTAATATTTCTACTTTTCTAATTCGTGATGTGTCATAGGCACATAAAAATGCAGGGAGCGAGAGAAATAAAAATTTGTGTGCACTTTCCGTGTGGAAAGTTTCTGTTGCGTACCGAATTTGCAAAACGTACAGTTTTGGAACATTCGAAATAAGAAAATTGATGATTTGTTCATCACCTGTGCCACTCACTGTCTATCCTTCATTTCTCCAGCTCTGTGGGTCTGTCTGGTCCCAAACCAGACCAGGGTCAACCTTGGTTTGGGGAACTTCAAAACGCGTCATATTTTGGGTTGTCAACTTGGTTCCTTGATACATGGTTCTTGCCCCTACGTCAGTGGTAAAGAGACTGATAGCAACACTGAATCGGAAACGGCCCCTACGCACGCACGCACGCACGCACGCACGCACACACGCACACACACACACACACACACACACACACACACACACACACACACACACACACGGGGCCACAGCTGTCTGCATCCACACAAAGAAAACTGCTGACTGCAGTCTGGATCCTGCACGGGGACTGTGCCCCACCCCAGCCACTTGGGTGGTCGCCGGGGCTGCCTACCTCCTCCCTGCCTACCTCCTCCCTGCCTACCTCCTCCCTGCCTACCTCCTCTTTACCTACCTCCCTCCCTGTCTACCTCCTCCCTGCCTACCTCCTCCCTGCCTACCTCCTCCCTGCCTACCTCCTCCCTGCCTACCTCCTCCCTGCCTACCTCCTCCCTACCTACCTCCCTCCCTGTCTACCTCCTCCCTACCTACCTCCCTCCCCGGGGCCCTTGCAAGACTTTCATCCTCCATTTGCCCTTCTCTCCTGTCACCCAAGCAGCACCGACTCGCTCGCCCCTCTCCCTTTCAAAGCGCAGTCTCTCTCCTCCTCTTCACCTCGCCTTTGTCTCGCTCCCAAAGCCTGCTCTTGAGTGATTCTTCCCTATCTTTCCCCTCCCTCTCCCTTTCTTCGTAAAGCTCTCAGTCTTTTATTCCACTCTCACACCTCTAGCCCCCCCACTGACGATGCTTTAGAGCGTTTTCTCTGAATGGCTTCACGCGACTCACTCTTTGTAGGTGTCCTTCCCATCCTGCTCTGTCCCTCCCTCATTTCTTGTTCTTTCCTCTGTCCGAGGAGTTTCTTTTCCTTCTCTTTTTTTGGCAGCCTCCATTCGTCTCCCTCTACTGGGATCATTTGGAGTTGCTTGACATTCCTTACCGTTGTACTGGGTTTTCTGTCTCCCAATTCTTCCCACAACCTCACCCCCCCCAGCCCCCCCCCCCCCCCCCCCCCGCCCCAACACCCCTGTCTGTCTGTCGGCATGTCTGCCTTTTTGTCTGCCTGTCCGACTATTTCTTGATCGCTTTTTATTCTCACAGTTCAGCTACCATTCACGCTAGATTCTTCCTTTCCCTCAACCCCCTCCCCACCTTGCCCCCTCCCCACCTTGCCCCCATCCCCACCTTGCCCCCCTCCCCACCTTGCCCCCTCCCCACCTTGCCCCCTCCCCACCTTGCCCCCTCCCCACCTTGCCCCCTCCCCACCTTGCCTCATTACCTCATTACTGCCTCTTCTTCTACTTCATTCACACTGCCTCTAACGCCTTCTCCTTTTCTTACCCTCTCCATCCTCTGCACCCTCCTTTCCTCTTCATCTCCCTTCTCCCCCCCCCCCTCCCCTGGAGCAGTCCTCTCCCTACCCCTCCACCCCAGCATGCTTGCATCACCCCTGGGCTGACGGAACAACTACACAAACATGCCCCCTCCCCCCCCAAAAAAAAAATCAGGTCTTGTGCAAAGTATGCAGAAAGCACCCCCCCCCCCCCCCCCCACCTCTCGTGTTTGTGCATGTGTGTGCGCGTGCGTGCGCGCCTCTCTCTCTCTCTCTCTCTCTCTCTCTCTCTCTCTCTCTCTCTCTCTCTCTCTGCCACCACTCGTTTCCAGTTCGTCTGAGCCTTAAACACATTACTGCACACCAACAGTTTTCAAATGTGAATGCAAAACAAAACAAAACAGCAACGAGTGACATTTCATTCAGTTTCAGGTGAAGCGTTCCTGTAGCTGTGTGAGATGACGTGTGCAAATGACGTCACGCAAGCCGCGTTGCTGTACGCCACTCCACAGGACGACCCCTGCCAGTGCGTGTCAATAATCCCTGCGCGTGCAATACACACACAGGGCAGTTGCCGCGCTACAGACGCGGTCTATGTTATTGTCTGTGACGCTCTGCGTGTGTCTTTTCTCATGGGTTAAGCGCAAAGCGGACTGAACTCCAGGCATAGGCAATAAGTCGCTATGTAAAACCAGTGTGATGGCCACAGACACTTCGGTGTCGTACGCTTTCGTGATCTCCACAGAGATGCGAGACTGATTTCCTACACTTTTTACCCATGCAGTTTTTAGAAATAATTCGAACGTAACGTTAACTATCTAGCTGCTTTAAACAATCATCGCCTTTATAAAGGCAAAACGTCACTTCAGCAGATGACTGCCTCTCTTGTCTGACGTCAGCAAGCGGCTGCAGAGCCAGAGGGGCGAGGACACCAACAGAGAGCACGGCTGCAGAGCCAGAGGGGCGAGGACACCAACAGAGAGCAACGCAGGCGTCCAGCGTGCGCGATGCCAAGACGACAGGTCAAGAGGCCTGACAACATGGTCTCCACACTTGGCCACTTTCCACCCAGGAGCACAAAAGGACATCTGTGAGGCCCTGGGGCCACAGAGCAGACTGATGGGGCGGGTATGCAGTGAGGTATGATGCCCAAGTCCCTCTCCCAGCTGAGCGGAAATGCGTGTCGTGGAGGGGAAAGTCAACACACCCCGGTTCTGCAGTATCAGATGACTGAAGATAAACTTGGGCATGCACGGAGCGCCGGATGAATACCTTTGATTCCATTTTCCTTTGCTTGATTTCACACTCCGGCCAAAAGGGCAAAAAAGCCTCGATGTAAATTGTCGAGAAAAAATTTCAACAAGTGCGACATTGCATAGGCTGGCACTGTCGATAAACAGCACATTTGCCACAGCATCCTTGAAGGTTTCCCCCAGTAGCACTGTATCACTAGATCTGCAGTGAGTAACACCCTTGAAGGTTCTCCCAAGTAGCACTGCATTACTGGATCTGCAGTAACACCCTTGAAGGTTCTCCCAGTAACACTATCACTGCAGTGTGTAACACCCTTGAAGGTTTCCCCAAGTAGCACTGTATCACTAGATCTGCAGTGAGTAACACCCTTGAAGGTTTCCCCAAGTAGCACTGTATCACTAGATCTGCAGTGAGTAACACCCTTGAAGGTTTCCCCAAGTAGCACTGTATCACTAGATCTGCAGTGAGTAACACCCTTGAAGGTTTCCCCAAGTAGCACTGTATCACTAGATCTGCAGTGAGTAACACCCTTGAAGGTTTCCACAAGTAGCACTGCATTACTGGATCTGCAGTGAGTAACACCCTTGAAGGTTCTCCCAGTAACACTATCACTGCAGTGTGTAACACCCTTGAAGGTTTCCCCCAGTAGCACTGCATCACTGGATCTGCAGTAACACCCTTGAAGGTTCTCCCAGTAACACTATCACTGCAGTGTGTAACACCCTTGAAGGTTTCCACAAGTAGCACTGCATTACTGGATCTGCAGTAACACCCTTGAAGGTTCTCCCAGTAACACTATCACTGCAGTGTGTAACACCCTTCAAGGTTTCCCCCAGTAGCACTGCATCACTGGATCTGCAGTGAGTAACACCCTTGAAGGTTCTCCCAGTAACACTATCACTGCAGTGTGTAACACCCTTGAAGGTTTCCCCCAGTAGCACTGCATCACTGGATCTGCAGTAACACCCTTGAAGGTTCTCCCAGTAACACTATCACTGCAGTGTGTAACACCCTTGAAGGTTTCCACAAGTAGCACTGCATTACTGGATCTGCAGTAACACCCTTGAAGGTTCTCCCAGTAACACTATCACTGCAGTATGTAACACCCTTGAAGATTTCCCCCAGTAACACTGCAACACTGCAGTGTGTAACACCCTTGAAGGTTTCCCCCAGTAACACTATCACTGCAGTGTGTAACACCTTTGAAGGTTTCCCCCAGTGACACTGCAACACTGCAGTGTGTAACACCCTTGAAGGTTTCCCCCAGTAACACTGCAACACTGCAGTGTGTAACACCCTTGAAGGTTTCCCCCAGTAACACTCCATCACTGCAGTATGTAACACCCTTGAAGGTTTCCCCCAGTAGCACTCCATCACTGCAGTATGTAACACCCTTGAAGGTTTCCCCCAGTAACACTGCAACACTGCAGTGCGTAACACTCTTGAAGGTTTCTACCAGTAGCACTCCACTCCATCACTGCAGTGTGTAACACCCTTGAAGGTTTCTACCAGTAGCACTCCACTCCATCACTGCAGTGTGTAACACCCTTGAAGGTTTCTACCAGTAGCACTCCATCACTGCAGTGTGTAACACCCTTGAAGGTTTCTACCAGTAGCACTCCACTCCATCACTGCAGTGTGTAACACCCTTGAAGGTTTTCCCCAGTAACACTGCCCTTGATCTGCACTGTGTGGAGTCAAACAAATAGCGACTCCCTCCAACAACAGACAGATTTTATCTCCCTCAAGCCAGATTGCCTCACACAAGCCCCCTTGCTCCCCTCAACCTCACCGCTTCTATCATTATTTTTATCTAGCAACGTTCTCCGTTCAAATGGCACAACTACTCCCTTCTCCATCTCTACACCATAACCACCCAGCACTGTCCACCTTCACCATAACCACTCAGCACTGTCCACCTTCACCATAACCACCCATCACTGTCCACCTTCACCATAACCACCCAGCACTGTCCACCTTCACCATAACCACCCAGCACTGTCCACCTTCACCATAACCACCAAGCACTGTCCACCTTCACCACCCATCACTGTCCACCTTCACCATAACCACCCATCACTGTCCACCTTCACCATAACCACCCAGCACTGTTCACCTTCACCATAACCACCCAGCACTGTCCACCTTCACCATAACCACCCAGCACTGTCCACCTTCACCATAACCACCCAGCACTGTCCACCTTCACCATAACCACCCAGCACTGTTCACCTTCACCATAACCACCCAGCACTGTCCACCACCCAGCCTGTCCACCTTCACCATAACCACCCAGCACTGTCCACCTTCACCATAACCACCCAGCACTGTCCACCTTCACCATAACCACCCAGCACTGTCCACCTTCACCATAACCACCCAGCACTGTCCACCTTCACCATAACCACCCAGCACTGTCCACCTTCACCATAACCACCCAGCACTGTCCACCTTCACCATAACCACCCAGCACTGTCCACCTTCACCATATCCACCCAGCACTGTCCACCTTCACCACCCATCACTGTCCACCTTCACCATAACCACCCAGCACTGTCCACCTCCCAGCCTGTCCACCTTCACCATAACCTCCCAGCCTGTCCACCTTCACCATAACCACCCAGCACTGTCCACCTTCACCACCCATCACTGTTCACCTTCACCATAACCACCCAGCACTGTCCACCTTCACCATAACCACCCAGCACTGTCCACCTTCACCATAACCACCCAGCACTGTCCACCTTCACCACCCATCACTGTTCACCTTCACCATAACCACCCAGCACTGTCCACCTTCACCATAACCACCCAGCACTGTCCACCTTCACCATAACCACCCAGCACTGTCCACCTTCACCATAACCACCCAGCACTGTCCACCTTCACCATAACCACCCAGCACTGTCCACCTTCACCACCCAGCACTGTCCACCTTCACCATAACCACCCAGCACTGTCCACCTTCACCACCCATCACTGTCCACCTTCACCATAACCACCCAGCACTGTCCACCTTCACCATAACCACCCAGCACTGTCCACCTTCACCACCCATCACTGTCCACCTTCACCATAACCACCCAGCACTGTCCACCTTCACCATAACCACCCAGCACTGTCCACCTTCACCACCCATCACTGTCCACCTTCACCATAACCACCCAGCACTGTCCACCTTCACCACCCAGCACTGTCCACCTTCACCATAACCACCCAGCACTGTCCACCTTCACCATAACCACCCAGCACTGTCCACCTTCACCATAACCACCCAGCACTGTCCACCTTCACCATAACCACCCAGCACTGTCCACCTTCACCACCCATCACTGTCCACCTTCACCCTAACCTCCCAGCCTGTCCACCTTCACCATAACCACCCAGCACTGTTCACCTTCACCATAACCACCCAGCCTGTCCACCTTCACCATAACCACCCAGCACTGTTCACCTTCACCATAACCACCCAGCACTTTACCACCCAGCACTGTCCACCTTCACCATAACCACCCAGCACTGTCCACCTTCACCATAACCACCCAGCACTGTCCACCTTCACCATAACCACCCAGCACTGTCCACCTTCACCATAACCACCCAGCACTGTCCACCTTCACCATAACCACCCAGCACTGTCCACCTTCACCATAACCACCCAGCACTGTCCACCTTCACCATAACCACCCAGCACTGTCCACCTTCACCATAACCACCCAGCACTGTCCACCTTCACCATAACCACCCAGCACTGTCCACCTTCACCATAACCACCCAGCACTGTCCACCTTCACCATAACCACCCAGCACTGTCCACCTTCACCATAACCACCCAGCACTGTCCACCTTCACCATAACCACCCAGCACTGTCCACCTTCACCATAACCACCCAGCACTGTCCACCCCCTTCACCACATAACCACCCAGCACTGTCCACCTTCACCATAACCACCCAGCACTGTCCACCTTCACCATAACCACCCAGCACTGTCCACCTTCACCATAACCACCCAGCACTGTCCACCTTCACCATAACCACCCAGCACTCTTCACCTTCACCATAACCACCCAGCACTGTCCACCTTCACCATAACCACCCAGCACTGTCCACCTTCACCATAACCACCCAGCACTCTTCACCTTCACCATAACCACCCAGCACTGTCCACCTTCACCATAACCACCCAGCACTCTTCACCTTCACCATAACCACCCAGCACTGTCCACCTTCACCATAACCACCCAGCACTCTTCACCTTCACCATAACCACCCAGCACTGTCCACCTTCACCATAACCACCCAGCACTCTTCACCTTCACCATAACCACCCAGCACTGTCCACCTTCACCATAACCACCCAGCACTCTTCACCTTCACCATAACCACCCAGCACTGTCCACCTCCCCGCCTGTCCACCGTTGTAGTCTGCTTCCTGTACCAAGGCCCAGCGTTCAGTGCACAACATGTACCAGGGAAGCTCCAACCATCAGCGCTCTAGCCACTCAC
>JAWQFJ010002641.1:95000-134612 GCA_034096865.1 Theodoxus fluviatilis
GCATACCAACATCAAGTGCCAATATGCGTGTCGATGTGTTGCTGGTGAACTTTCTTTCCCGTTTCAAACTAGGCATACCAACATCAAGTGCCAATATGCGTGTCGATGTGTTGCTGGTGAACTTTCTTTCCCGTTTCAAACTAGGCATACCAACATCAAGTGCCAATATGCGTGTCGATGTGTTGGCTGGTGAACTTTCTTTCCCGTTTCAAACTAGGCATACCAACATCAAGTGCCAATATGCGTGTCGATGTGTTGCTGGTGAACTTTCTTTCCCGTTTCAAACTAGGCATACCAACATCAAGTGCCAATATGCGTGTCGATGTGTTGGCTGGTGAACTTTCTTTCCCGTTTCAAACTAGGCATACCAACATCAAGTGCCAATATGCGTGTCGATGTGTTGGCTGGTGAACTTTCTTTCCCGTTTCAAACTAGGCATACCAACATCAAGTGCCAATATGCGTGTCGATGTGTTGGCTGGTGAACTTTCTTTCCCGTTTCAAACTAGGCATACCAACATCAAGTGCCAATATGCGTGTCGATGTGTTGGCTGGTGAACTTTCTTTCCCGTTTCAAACTAGGCATACCAACATCAAGTGCCAATATGCGTGTCGATGTGTTGGCTGGTGAACTTTCTTTCCCGTTTCAAACTAGGCATACCAACATCAAGTGCCAATATGCGTGTCGATGTGTTGGCTGGTGAACTTTCTTTCCCGTTTCAAACTAGGCATACCAACATCAAGTGCCAATATGCGTGTCGATGTGTTGGCTGGTGAACTTTCTTTCCCGTTTCAAACTAGGCATACCAACATCAAGTGCCAATATGCGTGTCGATGTGTTGGCTGGTGAACTTTCTTTCCCGTTTCAAACTAGGCATACCAACATCAAGTGCCAATATGCGTGTCGATGTGTTGCTGGTGAACTTTCTTTCCCGTTTCAAGCACATTTACGAAGTACAGTATTACCCCAAACATGAATGAGAATTTCCCACTTTCTGAGGAGGGGAGGGCAGCAATGTGGCGTCTCCAGCGTGCCACTGACAGACGCGCATCGTGCACCTGACACGGCCAGTGACGGCCAGAAAAACGCCCTGTCCCAGTGACGCCCCCTACAGAGGCAGGGCGCTAACGCGGCAGGGCGAGGACAATGCCCGGGCAGCCCAGTCAGTCTGCAGGCAAACACACGGGGACCCCGGCTCCTTAGGAACTGTTTGCCCGTCTTGCCACAGAGCGGAATTAAGCCGCGCCACTGCCATCCAAAGCGGGGAATAAACGCCGCTGCCCCGACCAAGTGCACAGCCTTCGCGCAGATGTCAGGCGCCTAAGCGATTAGGGAAATTGGAGGGATCTTCCTCATGCGGCCTTGACATTCCCCGCCAGGGGGTGCTCATGTCCGCGGCGCGGTGCATTGCAGTCTGGGAGTTCAAAGGCAAAAGGTCATGGCGACTTGGGAAGACCTGAAGGGTGAGGAGTAACTACGGGAAAGTGCCGGACGCCAGCCATGACAGTTATCAAAACCCTACCGACTCGACACGACTCACTTATCTGAGCCACAAGGAGGAAGAGGGTGAACTTCCTACACTTGACCACTGGTCATCACTCACAGCTCCCTGCTATGGTACATGTCAAGCTGACTTGACCACTGGTCATCACTCACAGCTCCCTGCTATGGTACATGTCAAGCTGACGACTTTTTCACCGCGACTTCTCACTCATTGGTGCACAAGCCGCACAGTTAGCCCCTGGTCATCGGGCTACCATCATCACCACTCCAAGCCATCTCAACTCCCTGGGAAGCACGCAACCAGGCTGCGGCTTAAGGCGACAAGGAAAACTTTCGCAAGTTTTCAACTTAGCCCTGACAGGTACCCGCTGTCACCTCTGGGTGGGGAGAAGCAATGCGAGTTGAGAGCTTTGCTTAACAGGACAACTCTGCCATCGGCGCCGCTTCGATCGCCGCGGCCACCAGGGCGAGGAAGTACAGGTCAGGCAAGCCAGCTGGCCACTGGGCCACACAGCCGCACTGTGTGCGTGCATGCTTCATGCCTTCATGCAGACGCGTAACTGTCTCGGCAAACGTGTCCGTCTCTCCAAGTCAGGACGTGAGCGCGACAGTTCCCAGGGGAGACCTGCACTGCCCACACGGTAAGGAGGCTGACAGACGCTTGAAAGGTGCCATGACCTCGCTAAGCTTTTCTCATGGACCACACTAAGAACGACGAAAATGGGGGGGATGGGGTGGGGGCGATGGGGGTGGGGTGGAGGGGGTGGGGTGGAGGGGGTGGGGTGGGAGTGATGGGGGAGGGGTGGGGGTGATGGGTGAGGGGTGGGGGTGATGGGTGGAGTTGAGGGGTCAGGGGGGTGGAGGTGAGGTGGGCGAGGTGGGGTGATGGGGGAGAGGGGGGGGGGTTGAGGGAGGGGGGGGGGTGATGGGGGAGAGGTGGGGGTGATGGGTGGGGGGTGATGGGTGGGGGGTGACGGGTGGGGGTGATGGGTGGGGGTGATGGATGAGGGGTGGGGGTGATGAGAGAGGGGTTGGAGTGATGGGGAAGGGGTGGGGGTGGGGGTAATTGAGGGGTGGGGGTAATGGAGGGATGGGGGAGGGGTGGGGGATGGGAGAGGGGTGGGGGTGATGGGGGAGGGGTGGGGGTGATGGGAGATGGGTAGGGGTGATGTGAGAGGGGTGGGGGTGATGGCGGTGGGTTGGGAGTGATGGGAGAGGGGTGGGGGTGATGGGAGAGGGGTGGGGGTGATGAGAGATGGGTGGGGGTGATGGGAGAGGGGTGGGGGTGATGGGGGTGGGTTGGGAGTGATGGTAGAGGGGTGGGGGTGGTGGTAGATGGGTGGGGGTGATGAGAGAGGGGTGGGGGTGATGGGAGAGGGGTGGGGGTGATGAGAGAGGGGTGGGGGTGATGGGAGAGGGGTGGGGGTGATGAGAGAGGGGTGGGGGTGATGGGAGAGGGGTGGGGGTGATGAGAGAGGGGTGGGGGTGGGGGATGGGAGAGGGGTGGGGGATGGGAGAGGGGTGGGGGTGATGAGAGAGGGGTGGGGGTGATGGGGGTGGGTTGGGAGTGATGGTAGAGGGGTGGGGGTGGTGGTAGATGGGTGGGGGTGATGGGAGAGGGGTGGGGGTGATGGGGGTGGGTTGGGAGTGATGGGAGAGGGGTGGGGGTGATGGGAGAGGGGTGGGGGTGATGAGAGAGGGGTGGGGGTGATGGGAGAGGGGTGGGGGTGATGGGAGAGAGGTGGGGGTGAGGCGAGATGAAACAAGGGTGTACCCGGTAGGCAGTTGGGCAGGGAGAGGAGAGCCGATACGATACCCAGTGAGGGGACGAAAACAGGCAGAACGAGTGCCGAGTTACAGGAAAGGGCAGTGACGGCCAGCCAGGGGAGCCATTGAGCGGACACGCAAACACGCACACTGTCAAGCAGACCTACCCTTACAAGGCCACACCCGCGCAGGAGCGGGTAGAGCCTATCCTTGACACACCCAGCTCTCAGAATAGCACATCCCAGCACGAGTGTTCCAGGAAGGTGGCCACCCGAGCCATATCAGGGTAACGCCCACCCGTAATGGATCCGTCAGTGTGTCAGGAGGCAGTAATATTCAGTCCGGTGGAAGAAGGTGTGACTAAAGTGTACTCTGTTGTTAGTCAGTGTACTCTGTTGTTAGTCAGTGTACTCTCTTGTAAGTCAGTGTGCTCTGTTGTAAGTCAGTGTGCTCTGTTGTAAGTCAGTGTGCTCTGTTGTAAGTCAGTGTGCTCTGTTGTAAGTCAGTGTGCTCTGTTGTAAGTCAGTGTGCTCTGTTGTAAGTCAGTGTGCTCTGTTGTAAGTCAGTGTGCTCTGTTGTAAGTCAGTGTGCTCTGTTGTAAGTCAGTGTGCTCTGTTGTAAGTCAGTGTGCTCTGTTGTAAGTCAGTGTGCTCTGTTGTAAGTCAGTGTGCTCTGTTGTAAGTCAGTGTACTCTGTTGTAAGTCAGTGTGCTCTTTTGAACGTAAACGTACTATGTTGTCAGTCACTGTACTATGTTGTAAGTCAGTATTCAGTCTAAAGCATTCATGCAGACAGACTAGAGACGGAAGCAAGTGCACGCACGCTCACGCACGCGCACACACAGACACACACACACACATAACGAAAGAGAGAGAGAGAGAGAGACAGACAGACAGACAGACAGACAGACAGACAGACAGACAGACAGACAGACAGACAGACAGACAGACAGACAGACAGACAGACAGACAGACAGACAGACAGAC
Organism: Theodoxus fluviatilis; assembly: GCA_034096865.1. NCBI lineage: Eukaryota > Metazoa > Mollusca > Gastropoda > Cycloneritida > Neritidae > Theodoxus > Theodoxus fluviatilis. The sequence goes on from JAWQFJ010002641.1 coordinate 99,257, forward strand.
AAACTGACACAGAGAGAGGAAGGACACAACAGCAGAGAGAGAAAGGAGAGAGAGAGAGAGAGAGAGAGAGAGAGAGAGAGAGAGAGAGAGAGAGAGAGAGAGAGAGAGAGAGAGAGAGAGAGAGAGAGAGAGAGAGAGAGAGAGAGAGAGAGAGAGAGAGAGAGAGACCGAGAGAGAGAGAAAGAGAGAGACAGACAGACAGATAGTGAGAAGCAGAGAAACACAGAGAGAGACACAGAGAGAGGAAGGACACAGCAGCAGGGAGAGAGACAGGCAGGCCAACAAGGCACAAGGCCAAAGCATGGAACTGCTCTGGCGCCAGCAGGTTGGACAGAGCTGTGTATCAGAGCTGTGTTGCAGAGCTGTGTTGCAGAGCTGTGTTGCAGAGCTGTGTTGTAGAGCTGTGTTGCAGAGCTGTGTATCAGAGCTGTGTTGCAGAGCTGTGTTGTAGAGCTGTGTTGTAGAGCTGTGTTGTAGAGCTGTGTTGCAGAGCTGTGTTGTAGAGCTGTGTTGCAGAGCTCTGTTGTAGAGCTGTGTTGTAGAGCTGTGTTGTAGAGCTGTGTTGTAGAGCTGTGTTGTAGAGCTGTGTTGTAGAGCTGAGTTGCAGAGCTGTGTTGCAGAGCTGTGTTGTAGAGCTGTGTTGTAGAGCTGTGTTGCAGAGCTGTGTTGCAGAGCTGTGTTGTAGAGCTGTGTTGCAGAGCTGTGTTGCATGTTGTAGAGCTGTGTTGCAGAGCTGTGTTGTAGAGCTGTGTTGCAGAGCTGTGTTGTAGAGCTGTGTTGCAGAGCTGTGTTGTAGAGCTGTGTTGCAGAGCTGTGTTGCAGAGCTGTGTTGTAGAGCTGTGTTGTAGAGCTGTGTTGTAGAGCTGTACTGTAGAGCTGTGTTGCAGAGCTGTGTTGCAGAGCTGTGTTGTAGAGCTGTGTTGCAGAGCTGTGTTGTAGAGGCGTCTGTGCAGTCAGGGGGAAGGTTGTCTACTGTCCAGCAGGGCATGCGCTCCCGAGGTAGAAGATCCGTGTCACGTGGCACTGGAAGAGGTAGCGCTACCGACCAAAGACCTTCCACACAGCACAACGCACCTTCAATGACTACACACAAGCACGCCTGTCCATGCAAGTGGAGGACGGCTGGGGTCCCCTTTCTGTACTCGCGCTGTCACAGGAGAAGTACGTTCGTTTTCACCCAGAGAAAAGGGGAGGTTCATGAGGAGGTGGCGGTTTGTGCAGGTTGTATTCACTCCTTCTCAGTCCTGCATTTTAAAAAGACTGCTCAGCGCAAACAACGGCTGCTGCGTAGTAAACTGTCCTCTTCGAGTTTGCGCCCTTTGCTAGACGGTAGAGCAACCTTTGCTAGACGGTAGAGCAACCTTTGCTAGACGGTAGATCAACCTCATGAACGCATAAAATAATCAGTTTGTAAACAACTTCTGCCGGTACTAAGCCAAAACGTGAGGGGTGGCATGGAGTGTTCGATCCAGACGAAAGCTGCGAAAACAGTGGCAGCCAAGGTAAGGAAAATTTGCCTTCAGCGAGACACGAGGCTTGTTCAGGAAGCGCAGCGCTGCGAAGTGCTGCACAGCGCTGCACGTGTTTCACTCCTGAAAAGCAATTTTGGGGCGTGATTCTCTCAGCGCTGAGCAGCGCTGTGCATCACAGATCCGAGGTGATTCACACGATTTTCAAAATGGCGTCTTTGATCCCGCACTGACCGTCGATGCGTAAAATAACCCTCAGAAACATCATTTTGGGACTGGCACGGGCTTTATTTGCCCCAAGTGCTCTGTATGCGCATGGACACTACATCATATGGACGGCTGGCTGTGGCGTGTACAGAAATAAGTTCGCCGATAGCCTCGTTTTCAATATAGTTCTGGTCGCACTTCCGGTTGCTCCGCTTTAGGTTAGGTAAACACCTGGCGAAAATCACGATTTTTGTGTCTTAGTTTTAGCCATCTTAATTTTTTCTCCGCATAAGTCGCTGGGAAAATGTAACCCTGTGTTTAGTTTTGTTGTCATCCATTTCTGAAACGCCTAGTCAATCACAGTGTGTTGCGAAATGAGTGACATTAATGTCAGTGATACAAAAGCTGCCGTGGTTCGTAAACCAATGTCAAGAAGGGCGCACAGTACTTCAGATGGACACAAGTGTTGTGTTGTTGATTGTAAGGTATCATCAGTGGCATGCAGGGGACTTTCTTTTGTTGGAATTCCAAGAAAAGTTGTCAGTGAAGCGATAGACAAATGGAGATCAGCCATCATTGCTAAAATTGATCGAGTGGACTAAGCATTCAACCCAGACATGGCCAAGATCTGCAGTCGACACTTTGACGATGCTTGCATCAAACGAGGTACGTTTCTTTCATTATAATTTGTTTCAGTGGGATGTGGGTGTGTTAGACGTCTTTTGTCTTTGAAATCAACACAAATCTTCACCTCATCTTGGACAGAACAGCGTACATTCTTCGCGCACTTCTATTTATAGCTGACGCGCGGACCTCAGCAACACCAGCGTAGCAGACGAACTAGATAGCCTGACCAAAAAGCCTTGTTTTCCGTCAAAAGTGGAATGAAAGGTCGGGGAACGAGGAACACAATCAGACAAAATGAAATCATCAGCCACGGCCATGCCATCCCTACTGCATTCCGTCACACACGCTTTCACTCACACAAATAGGCGCGCGCGATCTCGAGCCATTTAAACTGCGATCGCGCCCACTTTCGTCCCCTCCCCTCCTCTGCCTTCCACCCTCACGCCAACGTCGAGATCGAAATGACAGCAGACATTCACACAACATCTACACGAACATTTACACACAGACGACGCACACACTACACACAGACTCTGTACTTCTCGCGCTCACCTCCAAGCAGAATCGGGCTGGCGAGGCAGGGAAGCGGGCAAGCAGTCCGAACAGCCTGACCAAAGTGCTTTGTTTTCCGTCAAAAGTGGAATGAATACCTTTTTTTATACTGCAAAGTGTGTCTGGGATGCCTGCAAATGTACTTACAGTTTCAACTGATGGAATAAATCATCACTGTTTGAACAATTATCTGTTTTACTTACCATGAGAATTCGCTCTCCAGCGGCGTTAATAGTAAGCGGAGTAACCGGAAGTGCAACCAGAACTAGATTGAAAACGAGGCCATCGGCGAACTTCTTATATGACACAGCGCGTGCAGGCTGAGTGAGCCAGCCATCCATCTATACAGGATCCATGGTATGCGCGAGTAATGGCAAGTAAGGATGACACCGTAGTTGACTTTATTCATGCAGAATACATTTAAACGTGCATAAACGATGTCTGTGGCAAACAAAAACACTTTCTTAGCGTCTAGCAACACAACATGCGGCGCGGAAGATTTACCTCCCCTTTAACAAGTGAAGCGCTGCACTAAATCTGTAGGTGCTCACGAGAGGCAAAGAGCGCTCAATTGCCAACATGAAGCGCTCATGCAGCGCTTCGTACTCCTGAACAAGCCTACGGTTGGCTGCCAGTGGCACTGATTGGCTGCCGCTAGAGGGCCCCCTCAGCAGCTGAGTCTGTGGTCAAGGAGCTTTCATAGCAGCGCGCATTCCTAGCATGACATCCTGGCCGATCAAAACGGGAGTGTCGTCATACACTCCCCTTCGTACAGCCGCATGCACCATAAACTGGCCCACATGCACGGCAAAGATAGACATTTCCACCTACAGCTTGCTGACACCCACAAACGCAAAAGCATGGCTGCGCAAAACTCGGCGAGCACGTGTGTAGGCATAAGCGCAAATGCAAAATAAAGCAAATATAGCATTTTACTCACACGTCAACGTGAAGTATCCATCTCACATTTGTTTCGAATGGAAAACCACAAGCGCAATGCATTTTTACGCACAGCCTACAATTTCGACATTCACGACCCCATTAGATTGGAAAATCTGTCCATTATACTCCAACCCAACTGGGCGCTGGCCCAGTATTCAAGCACACGGAAAACTCTCTAGATAGCTCTACGCTGCCTTCATTCACTCCGCTGCAGACTGCGTTGGTAGGTCAAACCACTCTGACCTTGGGGTGAAAGGTGGAGAGAATCAATTGGGTCAAGAAAGGTCGGGATAAGAACGTCTTCTAGAATTACCCAGGCCTATTAGGGTTTCAACAGCACACCCCACGTGCCCTCTACCTTTTCACCCACCCTTCCATGCCACTGTCACATCATGGGGCACTACCACAAACACGCCTTTCAAGGCTATGCGTTGATAAGTAAAGAACAGACTTGCCTTTCCTTAAAAGACACTACCACAAACACATCTTTCAAGGCTACTCATTGATAAGTCAAGAACAGACTTGCCTTGCCTTAAAAGACACAGGACACTACCACAAACACGTTTTACAAGGCGTATTCGATGATAAAGTCAAGAACAGCTTAGGAAAGCATTAAACGGACACACGTAACGTTTTAACTGACGTAATCGCGGCATTATCTCGAGAAACGCAGCAAACCTCACATCTTTGGTCTGAAGACCAGAAGCACCCAAGTTCCGTCCTAACGTGCACACGTACACTCTTTCACTCCACCCAGGCCCAAGCAGAGCCAGTCCAAGTCCATGAAAAGCCCGGATCTCAAGCTCTGCAGTCACACGGGGGCAAGGCCTCCTTCCTCGAGGTTTTCATCAGCAGCTAATGGGGAGCGGAGTACTGGGAACAGCTAATGGGGAGCGGAGTACTGGGAACAGCTAATGGGGAGCGGAGTACTGGGAACAGCTAATGGGGAGCGGAGTACTGGGAACAGCTAATGGGGAGCGGAGTACTGGGAACAGCTAATGGGGAGCGGAGTACTGGGAACAGCTAATGGGGAGCGGAGTACTGGGAACAGCTAATGGGGAGCGGAGTACTGGGAACAGCTAATGGGGAGCGGAGTACTGGGAACAGCTAATGGGGAGCGGAGTACTGGGAACAGCTAATGGGGAGCGGAGTACTGGGAACAGCTAATGGGGAGCGGAGTACTGGGAACAGCTAATGGGGAGCGGAGTACTGGGAACAGCCTAAAGCGCTCTTCCTTCGAGCAGTCGTCTGCGCTGGAGTGCGGCCTTCACTCCGCGCTGAGAGCTGGGCTAAAAACTCCTAAGTTTCCCAGCTTCACGAGCATTTTCTTTGGGTCAGCTTGGATGAGACGCCCACTATATGAGAGCCAGTGCACAATTTCGACACCTCAAAGCTTCCCACTTAGCTCATGTTAACTCATAGTACTTAATGAACTCCAGGCCACGCACATTCTTACTTTTCCTCTCCCGAGTTGTCCCACTTCGGTGGAACTCTTCTGGGCACAAAGCAAGAAAAGGAACATGAACAGCCTCATGAAGGATATCTTATCGCAGGACATCGAACTCTGTCGTGATCAGGTGCTGTGATGGATGACGGAATCCTCAGGACACCAAAAACATTACAGACAAAAGCCTCGCTGAAGATCATATCACAGACAAAAGCCTCGCTGAAGATCATATCACAGACAAAACCCTTGCTGAAGATCATATCAGACCTCCTGAAAGCACGAACACACATGTACCCTTCACTACGAGGCAGATTTCTACCCACTCTAGGAAGACGTCACGGGCAAACTGTCATACACCCCCTCTCAGCTGGCTCCACACGCTGTCACTTTCACTCTGATGAAAGGCCAATCTAATGGGCTTGCAGGCTTCTTCACTCACGTGTACGCACTTTGACTTTCGAACGTGTGCATGCATGTCCTTTTCATGCGCACCCAATATCTCTCAAATCCACATACGTCTGAGGAACTATTCTGCCAAAACCTGATGTATATGATAATAATAACTCAGCCTCTAACAGTTGCGCTACCGGTGGAACTTCACGATCCTAATACAGAGCCACAACTCTGCAGGAAACAAAACAACAACAACAACAACCCATAGAGATAGATGGACACCAGTGCGCCAGGCCCACTCAGTGACGGGGAAAATGACGTAGGCACGGTCCTCAAGGACAGGGCACAGGGGTCAGAGTGCACAGGAGGGAAGACACGCCAGGCCACTGACAGTCGACACTTTCGCCCTCCTCTCATCGCCTGGGATCCATCCTCTGTAATCCTCCTGATCCGCGAGACATCTTCTTCCCGACAGGGAAAGCCTGTCCGAATTCCACAGACTTACTGGCGAGATACACACCGGTGCCAGCAGCCCGAGTGGAAAGGCGGCCTAGACAACCGAGAGGTGATCTCAGGTGGGAGGAGGGTGTGGTCTAACGCCTGCCGTGTGGATGTCGACTGGAGTGGGTGGATAGAGTGGAGTGGTGGGTGTGGGTAGTGAAGACGACGGACGAGAGAGAGAGAGAGAGAGAGAGAGAGAGAGAGAGAGAGAGAGAGAGAGAGAGAGAGAGAGAGACCACGGAAAAATGGAGGAGGGAGGCTGAGTGAGCGAGTACAGCAAGGAGTCGGGGTGGAAAGAAAGGGGTGGAGAGGGGGGCAGGGGTGGAGAGGAGGGGCAGGGGTGGAGAGGAGGGCAGGGGTGGAGAGGAGGGCAGGGGTGGAGAGGAGGGCAGGGGTGGAGAGGGCGGCCAGGGGTGGAGAGGGGGGCAGGGGTGGAGAGGAGGGCAGGGGTGGAGAGGGGGGCAGGGGTGGAGAGGACGGCGTGGCCCCCTTTTTAACCCTCTCTCGCCCTCCCCCTCCCTCCCTCCCTCTCCCTCTCCCTCAATTTATGGTGAATTAGGCCGCTATCCATTGCGTATTAATTCCGCGGTGAGAGCTGTATAGTATTGTCTGAAAGTTCTTAAAATGTCTTCTCACTGATATCTACGTATGGCGTATGACATGATGCTTACAAAGGGTAAACATTTAGATAGTTGGGTCAATAGAATAAAAACTTTACTGTGCACTAATGGATACGACAATGTCTGGTCGGAACAACATGTAACAGACGAAAGAACATTCCTTTGTACATGGCGCCAGAGATTAATTGATCGATTCAATCACGAATGGGAACAAACAATGATTAGCAATCGTTTCAATGTTTGTCGATCATTTAAAATGAGAAGATATTTTGAACCTTATCTGAACGTTATCGATAAACTTATCTTACGTGAAGTGTTGACTCATTTTAGGTTTGGAATCAGTGACATTAAAGCTTATAAATTACGTTACTCCCAGACATAAAAAATGTGTTATGCCCTATAAGAATTTAAGAGGACGAAGATGGAATTCACATCCTGTTACACTGTCCCGTTTACAATAACCTACGTACAATATATATACTTTCAGACGATGAAGCTCGAAATGACAAGACTTTTGTACGTGCTTTGAGTGATACAGATGATCACCGCGTTCGGTCACTTTCTTTGTACATCCTCTAAGCTTTAAGACGTAGAAGGAATGCGGATGCAGACATGAATTGCCTGAGGTGAAATGTTGTTATTTCTATTCTATCCCCTTAGTAATGGGCCGGTGGTCAAACGAAAATAAAGTGTTCGTTCGTTCGTTCGTTCTCTCTCTCTCCCTCTCTCACACTTATACACGTGTACACCCACAAATCGTAACACCGCCATTTCACTATTTCCCGGGGGCGGGGTGGCGGGAGCTAGAGAGGGAGAGAAGGCCGTGGAGATGGGGGCAATTACCACCAGAAGGTTTCTCGGGGTCAATGGAGAGTGCAGGGCAGGAGGCGAAAATGAGGACAGAGCCACTACCACCACTCCCCCCTACTCCACTCCCCCTACACACCACACCAAAGCCTCCCCGCCATCTGGCGGCAATTGCTGGCCAGCCGCCTCCCCCTGTTTCATCATCGCATCCTGCTCGGAACACGAGCTCTCCAGGCGTGAAGGTGCGGATCCCGCTGTTTACAGGCTCCGATTTCTCCGCTGGGGAGGCGGCCAGGCTGTCCAGACAGACAGCATGGAGTGCTTGTCTTGGGTCCTGACAGAGTGCCCTGACGCCCTCTCACCTCGGGCTGGAAGCTGTTATAGCGGTGTAGGGTTCCCTCCGCCCTGGTCCTCAGTTTCCACAAGCAAGTGCTGGCAGTCTGAGAGACGGGCTGATGGGAGCGACTCACTCTCACTCACCCATCACACGCTCTGCCTGGCTTGCATGCAGGCCTCACGCGTCTCCATTTCCTCTCCTTAGCAGTAGTCCTTCCATTCTCTCCTCAAGGAGGCCGTGTCTCAGTCCCCGTCCCTCACAACCACTCCAGCCACTGAGGCCGTGTCTCAGTCCCCGTCCCTCACAACCACTCCAGCCACTGAGGCCGTGTCTCAGTCCCCGTCCCTCACAACCACTCCAGCCACTGAGGCCGTGTCTCAGTCCCCGTCCCTCACAACCACTCCAGCCACTGAGGCCGTGTGAGTCCCCGTCCCTCACAACCACTCCAGCCACTGAGGTCGTGCGACTGCCTCCCGCTCTATTGGTGCTAGCGTATACTTTCATGCCAGGACGTTCTGTCTCCAAGACTTGAAAGAAAGCATGCCTTCACCACAAGGCACAGATCTCGAGCCAGAACTGTGCAGCTAACATGATCCAAGTGACGCCTTCCTGCTAGATGCCAATACGATGCCAATAACACTCCAATGTTTTCTTCATGGTTTCCTCAAGTAGTAATATATTGATAAAGCACAAGTCCTGGTGCGCCCTGCCATAGTAACAGTTCTCCAGTGCTCTTGCTGCCTTCACTTCGCGAGACAAGGATGCCTGTAGTAGAAGCACAGCTGATGAATGATCGTTCACTGGAACCCATCACACCGACACGGGGAGCGGTTACAAGTGTGTGGTACAAATACTACAAGTATTGCACCCAGCATGACCCTTAAGAACACCAGCACTTGCTTCGCTGCGCAGACGCAAAGTGCGACGCATGCGCACTGTGGATGTGTCTACGCTAATGAAAGGTGACAAGCAAGGCCGATACAAGGTGCCCCACTGATCCGGTGTCACCTTGCAGTCACCAGTCTTGGCACTAGTCTTGAGGAATGCAACTCGCCACATTTTCTCTACGACTTGTCAGCTCTTATCTCCTCCAGCACTGGGTCTGGCGATCTACCACGCACGCTACGTAGAAATACGGTAGAACTTCCACGAGTAAAATCATGCTACTTCACAGCTCTCACGCAAGCACGTACATACACACGCGCGTATTGACAAAATAGCTTGCGGTTGCAAATACGCGCGCACGCGAGCGCACACACCTGTCCTACGCCTAAACTGTTTACAGCAAACTTTGTTTTTAACTCTTGACTCCTCTTAAACTTGTCAACTGTAGGCAATCGTTGCCCTGCTCTTCAGAACCTCGAACTGGACATGGCGGTGCACCCAGTGACGCCTGCATGATTCCCACCACGCATTCCACTGCCGTCACCAGGGCAGAGGCGACACGTGATGTGGGGCAGATACGACACGTGATGCGGGGCAGAGGCGACACGTGATGCGGGGCAGATGCAACACGTGATGCGGGGCAGATGCAACACGTGATGCGGGGCAGATACAACACGTGATGCGGGGCAGATACAACACGTGATGCAGAGCAGATACAATACGTGATGCGGGGCAGATACAACACGTGATGCAGGGCAGATACAACACGTGATGCGGGGCAGAGGCGACACGTGATGCGGGGCAGATGCAACACGTGATGCGGGGCAGATACAACACGTGATGCAGGGCAGATACAACACGTGATGCAGGGCAGATACAACACGTGATACAGGGCAGAGGCAACACGTGATGCAGGGCAGATACAACACGTGATGCAGGGCAGATGCAACACGTGATGCAGGGCAGATGCACCACGTGATGCGGGGCAGATACAACACGTGATGCAGGGCAGATGCAACACGTGATGCAGGGCAGATGCAACACGTGATGCAGGGCAGATACAACACGTGATGCAGGGCACATACAACACGTGATGCAGGGCATATACAACACGTGATGCAGGGCAGATACAACACGTGATGCAGGGCAGATACAACACGTGATGCAGGGCAGATGCACCACGTGATGCAGGGCAGATGCAACACGTGATGCAGGGCAGATGCACCACGTGATGCAGGGCAGATACAGCACGTGATGCAGGGCAGATACAACACGTGATGCAGGGCACATACAACACGTGATGCAGGGCAGATGCAACACGTGATGCAGGGCAGATACAACACGTGATGCAGGGCAGATACAACACGTGATGCAGGGCAGATGCAACACGTGATGCAGGGCAGATACAACACGTGATGCGGGGCAGATGCAACACGTGATGCAGGGCAGAGGCAACACGTGATGCGGGGCAGATACAACACGTGATGCGGGGCAGATGCAACACGTGATGCGGGGCAGAGCGGAGGGCTTGGTGGCGTGCCGTGGCGATGCTGAGTGTCGTGGCATGGTCCCCTCCTTAGCCTGGCATCTACAGATCGCTAAGATCAAGTCGGCGACCTCTCCACCTCTGGAACCACTCTTCGGTATCCCAGGATGTCTGCCCCAGGGAGGAGACGCCCATGGCAGGACGCCTGTGTGGAAAGCGCCTGCCTCCCAAGGGAAGGCTAAGCAGCCTCCTGGCTCGACCTCACAGCTATTTACTCACTGCACTTCCACAAGGAGTGAGAAAGGTCAAAAGGTTTCTAACATTAGGACAGTGTATTTATTTCTATTCACAGTCACAACGGACATTTCCAAATACTGAAACTGCAAGATCATTTTGAAGGAGGACAGCGAAAGGTTGATTCTAATCATTTGCCGTATGAACACGTCGCGCAATAAAACTAGGCATCCCGAAATTCGACAGAGCATCTTGAAATTCTCTCCGCGCCACGTGGCGATAAGGTAAGGATCACGGATATTTATAACTTGGAAAACTGGCTCACGCTTTAATTGCTGGACTAGATGTGGTGTGGCGTGTGCGAAGTGCGTTTCACCTTCCAAAAGTGAGGCGACGGCGTGATCATTACGGAGTGCAAGTCAGGATGGGAGGGGGTGAGGAGAGGAGAGGGGATATATAGATAGATAGATAGATAGAGAGAGAGAGAGAGAGAGAGAGAGAGAGAGAGAGAGAGAGAGAGAGAGAGAGAGAGAGAGAGAGAGAGAGACTGACTGACTTTATTTCGACCGAAGACCCAACTTGACATACATCAGGTTAAAACATTCAGATATTCATATGTCGGCATGAATAGCATATTCATACAGCAATGCAGGTGTGACCCCCATGGTAGTTCACCGCCTCTGACTATCAGAACACACAGAAACATAGAGAGAGAGAGAGAGAGAGAGAGAGAGAGAGAGAGAGAGAGAGAGAGAGAGAGGGGGGGGGGATATAGAGAGAGGTAAGAGGAGGGTGGAGTTGGATAAGAAAGAGAATTCTGGTTGAGGGGGGGGGGGGGGGGGGGGGGGGGGGGGGGGGGGGGGGGGGGGGGGGTGGGGGGGGGGGGGGGGGGGGGGGGGGGGGTGGGGGGGGGGGGGGGGGGGGTGGGGGGGAGGGGGGGGGGGGGGGGGGGGGGGGGGCAGGCTGTGCTTGGTGCATTAAGAATGGGGGTTGGCGAGGTACAAGGGTGGAACCAGTTGTCAGTCTGCATTTCCTCAGCACTGACAAAGGACGGGGGCGTACGTGGTTCCCATTGTAACCAGTCTGGGCACGCTGGCTCATCAGGCTGCAAGCAGCCAGTGCAGGCGATGATAACGGGGCGGGCGGCAGCGGCGTTTGGTGAGAGAGCTTTCAAGGATCCATCCATCACCGGCCATTACGTGGCACGGGGGGACCAGCCTCTCTCGGCCCCCTCCACCACGGCCTCTGTGGGCCTGCAGCGATAGCGCTGCCTTAATGGGCGAACTGGGTGGTGGTGGCTGTGTGTGAGGGTCAACCGCGCGCGAGCCCCACCTCCCACAAAACCCCTCTGTTCTCTCTGTCTCTCTAACCACCTGGGGCCGGTTGCTCAACAAGCCGTTATCGGCTAGCTGTCAGCTAAAACGCAACCTACCAGCTAAATCAACGCCGGATAGCTTAACTGGGTTGCTCGTGCGCCAGTTTGACTACCTGACAGCTAAGTTAGCGGGAATAATTTAGAGGTGGTCGGAGCAGCTCTAAAGTCCCTTAGTTGGAAGGTAAACATGGCGGCGATCATTCACTAGAGTTTTCGTCAGCGATATCAGAGACGAAATCGGGTGTATCGAGATCGCTTTGATCCTTTGTGGAGTTGGGACGGTTGGGAAGGGGTAGTAGGGTATTTTTCGTGACCAAATTTGACTTCGAAGTGACTTTTTTAGGTCCTCGTAAGTTTGAGTCGGCCTTCGTCCTATGCTCGCATTTTTGGTGGACCAACGCGGATCATATATATATACGTTAACGACTCGCTATGATGTCATGTGAGTCAGTAGACGTGGGGATAGAGCGCGGGACTGTGAACACTCGCAAGTCCCAAAGACGTTGGGTTCGAACCCCGGAAAAGTTTTATTTTTTTATTATTTTAATGCAGTTTTCAACATGTAACAGTACTTACTCTTCTTTTATTATCAATGTGTTTGGTATTTCCAAGTCAGAGTTTGTATGTAAACATGCTATAAAATATTCACACATCAGCAGTGCGTAGCAAGGGTACCCGCTAGTTGCTCATAATCTACACGAGGTTTAATTCATTTACCGTGCTTTTGGCGGTAAAATTTTGTTACCAGTCAAAAGCAACACAATCCTTCTCGAGATTGATCCATTGCCGATAATCTGGTAAGCTGTCTGAAAGACGCGAAAACTGAAGATAGTTGTATTATAAACACAGCCAAAGGAAGGTTCGACGACAATTACAATGTATTTATAATCTTTCCTGGTGTCGCTGAGGTCCACGCGTCAGGTATACATAAAGTGCGCGAAGCTTGGCTGGGCTCGTATCAACTCTCTCGCTGACGCTGTGCGTTCGCCTCCTTCCGTGTGGAAAATCCCCAACCCATCCAATCAAATAGCTCGTTGCATTCATCAACTAACCAATGAAAAAGCTCTCTTTATTACCTTGTGACGTAGCAGGACTAACATTCAGCTACTCGCGTTAGCTTCAAGGTAACTAGCTTTCAGTTAAATTGACGCTGTGCAACTCCGATAGATAGTGTCCCTAACTGCTAGCTAGTTACCTTGCAACTAGTCACTAACTGACACTAAATTAGCTGGCAGGTAGGCATTTGTTGAGCAACCGGCCCCTGTCCGCCTTCCTGTTTCACTGCTTGCCTACTACCAGTCTCTCTCTCTCTCACTCTATCTCTCTCTCTCACTCTCTCTCTCTCTTACTCTCACTCTCTCTCTCTCTCACTCTCTCTCTCTCTCTCTCTCTCTCTCTCTCTCTCTCTCTCTCTCTCTCTCTCTCTCTCTCTCTCTCTCTCTCTCTCTCTCTCACTCCTCTCTCCTCTCTCCTCTCTCTCTCTCCTCTCTCTCTCTGTCTCTTCCTCTCTCTCTCTCTCTCTCTCTCTCTCTCTATATATATATATATATATATAATATATATATATATATATATATATATATATATATATATATATATCCCCTCTCTACATTTGAATAGTTTGCCTCAAGGGCTGAATGTAAGAAAGACACTACTGCCTAATTCCCTACCCTTGTAAAATAAAGTTCGTTCGTTCGTTCGTTCTCTCTCTCTCTCTCTCTCTCTCTCTCTCTCTCTCTCTCTCTCTCTCTCTCTCTCTCTCCCCTGTTTCACTGCCTGCTTACTTCGGAGTTTCTTTGCCTGCCTGCTAACCAGTTCCCCCTGCACCCTCTCTCTCTCTCTCTCTCTCTCTCTCTCTCTCTCTCTCTCTCTCTCTCTCTCTCTCTCTCTCTCTCTCTCTCTCTCTCTCTCTCTCTCTCTGACTACCTGTTGGCCTGGGCCGTTTCACTGCCTGCCTACTTATCAGTCGTCTTGCCTGCTTGCCTTTCTGTTTCGCTACTTGTCCGTCTCCATCTATCTCTCTATCTCCACTGTCCCCCTCCCACTGTCTCCCTCCCACTGTCCCCGTCCCACTGTCTCCCTGCCACTTTCCCCGTCCCACTGTCCCCTCCCACTGTCCCCGTCCCACTGTCCCCTCCCACTGTCCCCGTCCCACTGTCTCCCTCTCACTGTCCCCCTCTCACTGTTTCGCTCTGCGCTTCAGTGACGGCTTCCGAGGTGTTGGCCGTGTTCTGGACGTATACTTTCTTCCGTGACCGACTGAATACGTGTCAGTATGTCTGTTTCTTCCTCACTACCTCTCCCTCCAGACACCCTACCCCCCCCCCCCCCGCCCCCCTCCTCCTCTCTGTCTCTCCCCCCCCCCCCCCCCCCCCCCCAAATCCCGCCTATGCATCGTGTATCCGCCTTACAGTCCTTTTCTTCCTCCTTGCAGTACAGACATCACACACCGTCCACCACCCGTCACGCCCGAGACACAGGTCACGCTACTGCAGGGCGACAAGGCCGAGACACAGGTCACGCTACTGCAGGGCGACAAGGCCGAGACACAGGTTACGCTACTGCAGGGCGACAAGGCCGAGACACAGGTCACGCTACTGCAGGGCGTCACGCCCGAGACACAGGTCACGCTACTGCAGGGCGACAAGGCCGAGACACAGGTCACACTTCTGCAGGGCGTCACGCCCGAGACACAGGTCACGCTACTGCAGGGCGACAAGGCCAGGCAGGGCTGCCGCCGGGAGGACCGCGTGTCTCAAACATCACAAGTAGGGGCGGTCAGTCAGTCACGGCGGGCAGTCAGTCACGGCGGGCAGTCAGTCACGGCGGGCAGTCAGTCACGGCGGGCAGACTTGCAGTGCAGACGTCCTCTGCACACTTAGGGTGCAATCCCACAACAAGACTGCAGGGCCAACTGGCATCGACACCAGTCTCTCCCTCCACCAAGTCCGCACGCAACAGCTTGGTAGAGGTCAAGTTTGGTGGAGGGACCAAGTCTTGACCAGCGTGACCTGGGTAACGAGCGTGACTATTAGGGAGCGAGATTCCCACCACACACTACACCAGTGGAAAGGAAACACCAAAGCACAAAAAAAAAGAAGGAAGTTGGGGAAGATGGTGGGTGGAGGATGGATGGATGGATGGATGGATGGATGGATGGATGGATGGATGGATGGGTGGATGGATGGGATGGATGGATGGATGGATGGATGGATGGATGGGTGGATGGATGGATGGATGGATGGATGGATGGATGGGTGGATGGTTGAGTGGATGGTGGATGGATGGATGGATGGATGGATGGGATGGATGGATGGATGGATGGATGGATGGATGGATGGATGGATGATGGATGGTGGATGGTGGCTGGATGGATGGATGGATGGATGGATGGATGGATGGATTGGATGGGATGGATGGTGGATGGATGGTGGATGGATGGTTGGATGGGTGGATGGATGGATGGATGGATGGATGGATGGGTGGATGGATGGATGGATGGATGGATGGATGGATGGATGGATGGGATGGATGGATGGATGGATGGATGGATGGGTGGATGGATGGATGGATGGATGGCTGGATGGGTGGGTGAGTGGGTAGATGGATGGGTGGATGGATGGTATTGGATGGTGGATGGTGGTGTGGGTGGCTGTGGTGATGGATGGATGGAGTGGTGGTGGTGGTGGATGTGGGTGGCTCTGGAGGGTGTGGATGGTGTGGGTGGGTGGGGGTGTGTGTGATGGATGGGTGGATGGGTGGGTGGGTGAGTGGGTGGATGAAAGGATGTAATTTCACGGCCTATCAGCCTGTGCAGGGCACCGGAGTGGATTGGAGTGCGAGAAGTTCGTCATGATTTCCCCAGTCATTTGCTTTTTATGAATCGTTTGGGGAGACGCGGTGGGTCAGTTCTTACCCCCACCCCACAGGGGGTCAGTTCTTACCCCCACCCCACAGGGGGTCTATTTTTACCCCCACCCCACAGGGGGTCTATTTTTACCCCCACCCCACAGGGGGTCAGTTCTTACCCCCACCCCACAGGGGGTCAGTTTTTACCCCCACCCCACAGGGGGTCTATTTTTACCCCCACCCCACAGGGGGTCAGTTCTTACCCCCACCCCACAGGGGGTCAGTTCTTACTCCCACCCCACAGGGGGTCAGTTCTTACCCCCACCCCACAGGGGGTCAGTTCTTACCCCCACCCCACAGGGGGTCAGTTCTTACCCCCACCCCACAGGGGGTCAGTTCTTACTCCCACCCCACAGGGGGTCAGTTCTTACCCCCACCCCACAGGGGGTCAGTTCTTACCCCCACCCCACAGGGGGTCAGTTCTTACCCCCACCCCACAGGGAGTCAGTTCTTACCCCCACCCCACAGGGGGTCAGTTCTTACTCCCAGCCCACAGGAGGTGAGTTCTTACTCCCACCCCACAGGGGGTCAGTTCTTACCCCCACCCCACAGGGGGTCAGTTCTTACCCCCACCCCACAGGGGGTCAGTTCTTACTCCCACCCCACAGGGGGTCAGTTCTTACTCCCACCCCACAGGGGGTCAGTTCTTACCCCCACCCCACAGGGGGTCAGTTCTTACTCCCACCCCACAGGGGGTCAGTTCTTACTCCCAGCCCACAGGAGGTGAGTTCTTACTCCCACCCCACAGGGGGTCAGTTCTTACCCCCACCCCACAGGGAGTCAGTTCTTACCCCCATCCCACAGGGGGTCAGTTCTTACCCCCACCCCACAGGGGGTCAGTTCTTACCCCCACCCCACAGGGGGTCAGTTCTTACCCCCACCCCACAGGGGGTCAGTTCTTACTCCCACCCCACAGGTGGTCCGTTCTTACTCCTACCCCACAGGGGGTCAGTTCTTACTCCTACCCCACAGGGGGTTAGTTCTTACCCCCACCCCACAGGGGGTCAGTTCTTACTCCTACCCCACAGGGGGTCAGTTCTTACTCCTACCCCACAGGGGGTTAGTTCTTACTCCTACCCCACAGGGGGTTAGTTCTTACCCCCACTCAACAGGGGGAGGTGCAGCACGATCAAATAAACTACTGCAATGTGTGAGATCCTAATCACCATCACCCCCACCCCCACCCCCCTTCCCCTTCCAAGGAGGTGACTGTGGTGAAAATCCCGAATCGTTTCATCGCTACCAACCCTGAAACTCACGCTACCGAGGTGTGCTTGATGTGAGTAGCACTGAAGGACTCCACACCGACTTGGAGCTTCCCTGGCAGCCGATGGAGCCGGGCACTTGCCAAAGGCTTGGACAACGGTCACTCTACATGCCTGTCTTCATCACAGGATGCAAGACGAGGCCTAACAGCGTATCAAAAAGAGAAGACAGCCCGTGACTTTGCCCAGGCAATGTGGTGGATTCACACCACAACCAACAAGGCCAAAAGCAAGACTGGAACCAAGGCCTAAATAGAGGCCCATGCAATGGCCTGAGCCACTGCCTATAAGCCAAAATCGACACTACTTCCGTAACCAAAGCCTATAGACAAATACTTTTCTCCAACATCTGACTGTAAGAACAGACCACTAGAACTGACTCCAACACAAACTGACTAAAGTAACCGAGGAGAGTATCTGATGGCCGTGGCTGATCAAACGACCAGTCACAAAACCTCTCTATGGAGACACCCAAAAGGCCTAACCGACAGACCTGACCACAGCAACTGACCACAACAACTAATCACAAGTACTGACTACGGGAACTGACCACAGGATACAACAGCAACCAAGAGAAATCAACACAATCACTGGCCTTAGAAACTGACCAAATACGTAACACAAAACTGAGCACAAGCAGACTGCAGGACTGACCACAGGGCGAGGCCAAGGCGTCACTGACCTGTGGGGGCAGCAGGGGGTTGAGCAGAGCCTGGCTGCTGATGATGAAGAACTGTGTGACGCAGATGCTGACCAGCAACACCTTCTTCTCGCGGGGCAGGGCCTTGAAGCTGAAGGGCGGGGTCTCCACCTCCTCTTCCTCCTGCTCCTTCTCCACCTCCGTGACAGTGGGGATGCAGGGGTTCGGTGGAGGCACGCTGGACACGCGTTCGTTGCTAAGGACGCCATTGCTGGAGCGCTGTCGCAACCGCTCTTGACGACGCTGAGCGTTCTGCCAGGTCCACGGCGTCTGCCTATGCAGGTTCCGGGGCCCGGAAACACGGCCCGGGGACAGGGATCGCAGACGTCGCCTACCCGCCCCCGTCTCCAGCTGTGAGCCGCCTGCAGACAGAAGAAAGCAAGCGACGGACGAATGAGAGGTTGGATACATGGACGGGAGGATGACGGAGGAATGGGGGTTAATATGGGGTTGGATGGGTTGGCTGATGAATGCTGTTGTGCTGTGATGGATGGATGTATAATGGTGGATGTATGGAGGACGATGAGTATAGGGTACATGGTAGATGGATGGATGGATGGAAGAAAGGGAGGATGACGGAGGAATGGGGGACGATTGGTTGGATGGATGGATGGATGGATGGATGGATAAATGAATGGATGGATGGATGGAGTTATTTTAAATGCGTAAATGAATATGAGTCGACGAACAAATAGAAAAAATGGATAGGGGAATAATGAAATCTGACGCTGTGAATGAACAGGAAATGAATGCCTATTCGATGGTCAGATGAGGACAATAGAAAGAGCACACAAGCGAACGAACGCACAGACAGGTTGACTGTGGCCCGACGCTCTAAGTAATGACGCAAAGGAGTGATACATTTGTAGGCACCTTCCCTTGGAGTCCCTGAGCGGAAGTTGAATTGATGAATCAACACAGAAAAAGATCGCACGGATCGATTGGAGTCACGTGTAAAGTCACGTGTGTGGACCCCTGGTGTAACGACGGAGGCAACAACACTGAGGAGGAGCTCCGCCCGAAACGTAAATGCCTGGGTAAAACAACCAAGAAGTGAGCTGCTGAGGCTGTTACTATAAAAAGACGCGGTGATTTGAAAGGGAATAACTGCAGACCTCGTTAGAAAGAAACAAGAGATTTAATTCAATAACATAACATACGCGGGGGAAACAAAGGAAACAAAAAGAACAAAAAGAACAAAAAAGGGTATTGGCCTTGGGCCGAGAGCCTTCAATGATACATTTGAAAAGAAAAAGGTTAAAAAGATAAGTAACAAATCAAATCATCAATAAGAAGAGTAAATACATGTACAATCAATACAGGACGACCCGGCCTGGGGGTGGGGGGAGGGAGTGGGGAGTTGGTAGCATGTCGATCAAGAGCGCAGATGTGAGAACCAATGCGAAGCAGAGGTGCTACCGCTACATCCACATCCCCGAAAGACAACAACCGAGGCAGCCAAGAGGGACCAGGGGGTCTATTCTCCCCCCTAACCCCCCAGGGGGCGTACGGTTGTAGAGGTGGCAACAGTGACACTCGCGGCAGCCAGCGCAGGATGAGGGGAGGGGAGTTATCTACCTTGCCCTCAATCACGTCATCACTCGTTCCTGGAGACAAAGCCACGCCAGACAAGACGTCCATCCCAACACCCGTCGTCATACGAGCTTATCAGCGACTAAAATATGCAAGCCTGGACTTTTCCCACATCTTTCCCAATCGAAAAGTTGTCGAAAAAGGCAAAAACTTGATATCTAATTTAGCAATTATGAAACTTGACTGCCTCGCCACGCTCAGGTTGGACTGCAGCGAGCGGGTAGAGCTTTCGCCCGAATTTCCTCTCCTGTTCTATGCAACGCTAGGCCTTACGTTTGTATAGATCTGCAAACAGGCACAGGTTTTGCACACCGCTGTTTATGAAAAGAAACTCCTTCGTCCATTATATCACAGCTGAACTCAAAAGGGATTAATCACTGAAGAACTAAGAGACGAATATGACTGTGAATTCGTAAATCAGTATAAATAAACAAAGACTCATGTGACATGAGAGATGAATGGATTTTTACGACCTAACCTCACCTCACAAGCTGTGCACGCTGTAACTGCTACTGAGACGGCCTGTTCGGTGAGCACTGAGCCAATTCTGACCAATTGATGTAACAAAGCAATCGCCTAAGGCTTGTCGAGTTGGCAAATTGAGCTGGAACAATGCTATCACGTAGTCATGTCAGGGTTTGTTTGTTTTTTCTTGTCCTGTTTCAGTGTTGGATTGCACGGCAACAACAGCGGAGCGTGTTGCTTTGTTATCTCTCCTTCCATTGTAACTAAGTTGCGGGCCAGGGATGATGTCATCGGCGGCTGCGCTGCTCAGAGAGTGAAGAACTCGATCAGAAACGTCCCCACAAAGTGGGACAATGTCACCGCACAAGATTCCAACCATTCCTGACCTCTCTAAGCCACTCTTGCAGTCGCCGTAACTTTTTGACCTGGGCCCGTATTCACAACGGCGATTTATCTTTTTAACACTCGATTTATCCCCTAGCCCCGCGTTATCTTGATCAGTTAGATAAGGTAGGCCTACGCTCGTCAGAGGATCCTAGGTTGCGCTTTGCTATATATACTGGTTTCCAGCCAAGGGAGAGCGGAACAGGCAGTTGGAATCGTCTGAATTTAGAGATAAATCGGAGTTAACATAAATCGCCGTTGTGAATACGGGCCCAGCCCTGCAGCTTTTCCACACGAGATTCAAGTTTTAGAACGCACACGTCTTTCCTTCTCCTACGCTGCTACAGATGGTTGCAGTACTCGCATTTACAGAAAGCGTCCACTGCAAATGTGAGAAGAAAAAGTCATTGGTCATTGACTCGCTGTACCCTCATTCGACATTTTGTTGTTGTTGTTCATCCCTTGTTAATGGCTGTCGGCATCCTCGCAGCGCCTTCAATTGTGCTCAGTGCTGTCAAGCATTGTATTTCGTTACGTGTGTTACCTACAGTGTGTATGTATTCATCGCCTTCTCAATGCTGTCAAGCGTTGTATTTCGTTACGTGTTACCTTTGTGTATTTAATGTCTTATCAATGCTATAAAGCATTTTGTTATGTGTGTTACCTGTATGTATTCAATGTCTTATCAATGCTGTAAAGCATTGTATTTCGTTGCGTGTATTACTTTCATATATTCAATGTTTGATCAACTTTGTAAAGGGTTGTATTTCTTTCTGTAGGTTACCTACATGTATTCAGTGTGTCTCTCCTCCACTCACACTTGATGGAGGAGTTGCACTCCTCAAACTTTGCAAGGTCTACATGAATACAGAGTGACGATCCTCCACTCACACTTGATGGAGGAGTTGCACTCCTCAAACTTTGCAAGGTCTACATGAATACAGAGTGACGATCCCCCACTCACACTTGATGGAGGAGATACAATCCTCAAACTTTGCAAGGTCTACATGAATACAGAGTGACGAAGTGTTCCTTTCCATTTTTCTGTTGAACACCTTGGTACAGTCTGTGTGAGTTATTATCTGTTCAACAACTGTCCGTTTGTCTGTCTGTCTGTCTGTCTGTCTGTCTGTCTGTCTGTCTATCTATCTGTCTGTCTGTCTGTCCCCTCGTCCGTCTGTCTGTCTAACCTTTCTGTCCCTTCGTCTGTCCCTCTGTCCGTCCCTCTGTCTGTCCTTCTGTCTCTCTGCGTGCGTGCCTGCCTGCCTGTCTGTGTGTCTGTCTGTGTGTCTGTCTGTCTGTCTGTCTGTCTATCTATCTATCTATCTATCTATCTATCTATCTATCTATCTATCTATCTATCTATCTATCTATCTATCTATCTATCTATCTATCTATCTATCTGTCTGTCTGTCTGTCTGTCTGTCTGTCCCCTCGTCCATCTGTCTGTCTAACCTTTCTGTCCTTTCGTCTGTCCCTCTGTCCGTCCCTCTGTCTGTCCTTCTGTCTCTCTGCGTGCGTGCCTGCCTGCCTGTCTGTCTGTGTGTCTGCCTGTCTGTCTGTCTGTCTGTCTGCCTGCCTGCCTGCCTGCCTGTCTGTCTGTCTGTCTGTCTGTCTATCTGTCTGTCTGTCTCTCTTTGTTCCTCAGTCTACGTGCCTGCCTGTCTGTATGCAAGTGTACAATGCGCATCATATACGGCAATACAGCACTAGTGCTAGGCACTACGCGTCACGACTGGACATAGGGACGCCTTGCCAGACTGCTCACCTTGTTCCTGACTGACAGCCGTTTCAGCTGGCGGTGGCGACCCAGTGCGGCTTCCATGCGAGTCTCCAGTGGGGCTCCACAACTCCGAGCCTCTCCGTGAACACGACTCGGAACTACAGCGTGAACGCGGTTGCCGTGGTCTAGGAGTTCCAGGTCGCTCTGACCCCTGCAGTCCAAACGACCGTCCTGAGGACGGCTTAAATGGGAAACCTGAACGAGTCTCCATGACGACGGACGTAAATAAAAATTTCCCGCAAAAACGGAGCCGATCACATCCTTGAGCAGCGGGCCTCGGTCAAGCAACCCTCCTTCCCTGGAGACGTGAGTGAATACTCCCGCCTCACCCAGCTCAGCACAGCAGCCAGGTTGTGCGTGGCGGTGGAGGCAGCGTCAGAACAGAGGAGGTCCGAGTCAAACTGCATGCGCGTGCCTGGCAAGGGAGCAGCAAACATCGCCTGCCTCTCCACCAGAACCAGAACCCCGCGTCTCGGGGTGGGTCACGCAGACGATGCACAGACGGAGGCAGGCCACAACACCGGACACACCGACACAAGACACAGACTAGGGGTCTGCGCTCCAGATGAAAAAAAGATCCACTCGACTATGCACTGGGCACTCACAGCGCTTTTCACAATGTCCAATTGGATCGACGATACTCTTAACTGTCGACCTGATATTGACAAGAAAGTGCACATTCTTCCTTTGAACAACTGGATCCTGCAGGGCGAAAGCGATTTCTGGAGCCGACGCTGGAGAACATCCTTGGAGGTCATGAGCAGGAATATCCTCGAGTCAACATTGTAGGGGAATCCCCACCATTGTCATTACCAAAAGGGAGCTTCAATTGTAAGCTCGTGAAGCAAGCAGGACAAACAGGTAGAGAGTTCTACGTGAGCACCCCTTCACCAAAAGTCATCTCTCTCCTTCGTCCCGCTTCTGTTGTGCAGGTTTTCCATCAGTTGTACTTGTCACACATCTCCCCGATGGCACACTTAGATACTGCCCAGTGGCTTCAGGCTGACGCAAAAATCACAGCTATCACATGCAGGAGTACACGTGCACGTACCGCATTCCACGCTACTGCTTAGTGCCGAGATCAAATATCGAGCACCGGGGCAAGTCAATAGGACACAGTCGGTCGCAAATCTATCTGGCCCACAAGGCAGACGGCGGTTTCGATAGCGGCTGTTGTTACACCAATGCTGGCTGCAGGGCAGGTGACGATGGACCCGCGGGGAAGAGCTCACTTGGCTGTCAGGTTGACCACATGGGAGTCGAGTCCATCGCACTACAGCTGGAAAATGTCTGGAACCTGAGGCACCGAATCCCTGGAACGTCTTCCTCTGGTGATTTGTGTGACATGGCCAGTTCCCTTCCCTGAAGCCAGCCTGGTTACCGGGAGTTCTGCTGGATCCCTCTCTGTCCCGTTCCGCCCTGTCACTTCGCACAGCTTATACACCAAGCGCTGTCTCGCTTTCCTCCGGACATTCCCCAAAGCGTCCCCAGCCCATGGCCAATCCGAACACAGCACCTTCAAATCTTTGTTCACAAGGGGAATGAATGAATGAATGAACGAATGAATGAATGAGTGAATGAATGAGTGAATGAATGAGTGAATGAATGAGTGAATGAATGAGCTGATTGGGTTGGAGTAAGCGAACGTCGTGTCACTACTTCCCTAGGTTTTCGCCTCTTACGAATCGCGAGTGATGACGCGATTTCTCCTCGCGGTGACTCCTCCTATCTGAAACACCTGTGCCACCAGGTCTCCCAGTAGATTTTGACCCAACCGGATTTTCCCATGTGACACTCAGAGCTTCATGGCATCTCTGGGACTCCTTGAACACATGAAGGAACGAGGAAAAACTGCTCATCCACAAAGGCTCAGCTAGACTCACACAGCTTTTCGCTTCTTCTGTTCGAGGAGAAACACTCCCCTGGGCACTTTCTAGAGACCTTTAGGTTACTTTCCCGCAGTAGAGGGAGAAAAACGAAGCCACGTCTCTACACAGGTCATCTTGATACCGCCTCTCTCCTCGCCGTCGATCTGCGTCTATGTGAAAGGACGGACTGTTGAAGGGAACTGCTACCTACAGGACCGGCTGTCTGACGCTGCACTTGCACTACCGCCCCAGGAATTACCGATCAGAGGAACTGCGGAAGGAACGGACTGTCTCTGTCGCCTCGAATTCACCAGCCCCTGTCACAGACATGTGGTAGCTGCCAGCTCCGAGTCACAGGGTGCTCAGCGTCTTGAGAACGTGGTGACGCACTGTTCTTGGCATCTACCCTGGGTGCTGCCTCCCTTCATCCCTCGTCCGAATGCCACGCCTGGTCATGTAGAAAGCGTTCTCAAAACGCTCGCCCGCTTGCGATCGAAGCCCCGTGTTATATGGGCAATCACTGGCCACGCCGTCTGTGTTCTGGTATCTACTTCAACAGTGTCCTGGTATCCAAGTCTACAGTGTCCTGTATCCAAGTCTACAGCGTCCTGTATCCAAGTCTACAGCGTCCTGGTATCCAAGTCTACAGCGTCCTGTATCCAAGTCTACAGCGTCCTGTATCCAAGTCTACAGTGTCCTGTATCCAAGTCTACTGTGTCCTGGTATCCAAGTCTACAGTGTCCTGTATCCAAGTCTACAGTGTCCTGTATCCAAGTCTACAGTGTTCTGGTATCCAAGTCTACAGCGTCCTGGTATCTAAGTCTACAGTGTCCTGTATCCATGTCTACAGTGTCCTGTATCCAAGTCTACAGTGTTCTGGTATCCAAGTCTACAGCGTCCTGGTATCTAAGTCTACAGTGTCCTGTATCCAAGTCTACAGTGTCTTGTATCCAAGTCTACAGCGTCCTGGTATCCAAGTCTATAGTGTCTTGTATCCAAGTCTACAGTGTCCTGTATCCAAGTCTACAGTGTCCTGGTATCCAAGTCTACAGTGTCCTGTATCCAAGTCTACAGTGTCCTGTATCCAAGTCTACAGTGCTCTGGTATCCAAGTCTACAGCGTCCTGGTATCTAAGTCTACAGTGTCCTGTATCCAAGTCTACAGTGTCCTGTATGCAAGTCTACAGTGTCCTGGTATCCAAGTCTATAGTGTATTGTATCCAAGTCTACAGTGTCTTGTATCCAAGTCTACAGTGTCCTGGTATCCAAGTCTACAGTGTCCTGTATCCAAGTCTACAGTGTCCTGGTATCCAAGTCTACAGTGTCTTGTATCCAAGTCTACAGAGTCCTGTATCCAAGTCTACAGTGTCTTGTATCCAAGTCTACAGTGTCTTGTATCCAAGTCAACAGTGTCTTGTATCCAAGTCTACAGTGTCTTGTATCCAAGTCTACAGTGTCTTGTATCCAAGTCTACAGTGTCTTGTATCCAAGTCTACAGTGTCTTGTATCCAAGTCTACAGTGTTCTGTATCCAAGTCTACAGCGTCCTGGTATCCAAGTCTACAGCGTCCTGGTATCCAAGTCTACAGTGTCCTGTATCCAAGTCTACAGTGTCTTGTATCCAAGTCTACAGTGTCTTGTATCCAAGACTACAGTGTCTTGTATCCAAGTCTACAGTGTCCTGGTATCCAAGACTACAGCGTCCTGGCATCCATCGATCCAAGCTATCTTGCATTCCCTTCAGTGCTGTGGTTGACACTGCATGCAGAAGAGTTCGAAAGGAAAGCAGTCCCGGTTGGAGTCTGGTGACGGGGACAGATAGAGACGGAGGCACGGGACGCTCGATGACGACACGTGCTGACACGGACGATCGTCACAACCAGTGCGAGCCGGATCAGCTCATCAAGCCTGTGGACGGCCTGTCCCAGCACCACACGACCTGCCCACCGCTCTGTCAGCTGCCGACAGCAGGGACGTGAAAAGGCAGACAGGAACACAAGCACCCATGCAAGAGCCTGGCAACGCAAGACATCTTCCATCGGTGCGACAGTGACGCAGCTGAATGAGTGTTGTCTCTCGGAGTGGTGTCAAAAACAAAAACAACATCGCAAACCCTAGGACGACGGGGTGGAAGTTGGAAGTGGGCTGTGAACCCAAAGCGGGTACGAGACGCTGACGAATGGACGCACGAAAATTCAATCAGGCCTTATCAATGACCCGTCACGTGAGTACGCTTGAGAGCGAGTTCGTATCTCACACTCGTCCCACTTTAAAAAAATGCAAAGTAAGTAGGAAAAATGAATCAAACCACGGCGCGTGACTTCGCTAGGATTGTGTACTCGAGTGCGCGCCCTCCGACAGGTATGCAGCTATGCATCCATCCCACCATACGCCGTGTCCAGGCGTCACAACAAAGTAAGGTGAAACAAGTCACAGCAAAGTAAGGTGAAACAAGTCAGAGCAAAGTAAGGTGAAACAAGTCACAGCAAAGTAAGGTGAAACAAGTCACAGCAAAGTAAGGTGAAACAAGTCACAGCAAAGTAAGGTGAAACAAGTCACAGCAAAGTAAGGTGAAACAAGTCACAGCAAAGTAAGGTGAAACAAGTCACAGCAAAGTAAGGTGAAACAAGTCACAGCAAAGTAAGGTGAAACAAGTCACAGCAAAGTAAGGTGAAACAAGTCACAGCAAAGTAAGGTGAAACAAGTCACAGCAAAGTAAGGTGAAACAAGTCACAGCAAAGTAAGGTGAAACAAGTCACAGCAAAGTAAGGTGAAACAAGTCACAGCAAAGTAAGGTGAAACAAGTCACAGCAAAGTAAGGTGAAACAAGTCACAGCAAAGTAAGGTGAAACAAGTCAGAGCACGACAAGGAAATACCGACAACTACACGTAGAATGATCACACGCCAAGCGCAAGCTGCTGAGCTAAACAGACACCAGATAAAGTTATCAAGATTGTAGTACTGTAGTATCGGACATTTTTGGACGGAAGAGTGCATAACGAGAATAGGAAAAGGTGCTCTTTTTAAAAATTGCGACTTTCCCTCATTGATGGATACTCAAACCGCTCACTTTAATGAACGAACAAACAAATAAACGAATGAATAAACGAAGAAAGTTTTGCGGTAAATCTGCCTGTGTGGGCTGTCCAGGCCACTAGCAAGGGAAGTGAAGGCCACTAGCAAGGGAAGTGAAGGCCACTAGCAAGGGAAGTCAAGGCCACTAGCGAGGGAAGTCAAGGCTACCAGCAAGGGAAGTCAAGGCTACTAGCAAGGGAAGTGAAGGCCACTAGCAAGGGAAGTCAAGGCCACTAGCAAGGGAAGTCAAGGCCACTAGCAAGGGAAGTCAAGGCCACCAGCAAGGGAAGTCAAGGCCACTAGCAAGGGAAGTCAAGGCCACTAGCAAGGGAAGTCAAGGCCACTAGCAAGGGAAGTTAAGGCCACTAGCAAGGGAAGTCAAGGCCACCAGCAAGGGAAGTCAAGGCCACTAGCAAGGGAAGTCAAGGCTACCAGCAAGGGAAGTCAAGGCTACTAGCAAGGGAAGTCAAGGCCACTAGCAAGGGAAGTCAAGGCCACTAGCAAGGGAAGTCAAGGCCACCAGCAAGGGAAGTCAAGGCCACTAGCAAGGGAAGTCAAGGCCACTAGCAAGGGAAGTCAAGGCCACTAGCAAGGGAAGTCAAGGCCACTAGCAAGGGAAGTCAAGGCCACCAGCAAGGGAAGTCAAGGCCACTAGCAAGGGAAGTCAAGGCTACCAGCAAGGGAAGTCAAGGCTACTAGCAAGGGAAGTCAAGGCTACTAGCAAGGGAAGTCAAGGCCACTAGCAAGGGAAGTCAAGGCCACTAGCAAGGGAAGTCAAGGCCACTAGCAAGGGAAGTCAAGGCCACCAGCAAGGGAAGTCAAGGCCACTAGCAAGGGAAGTCAAGGCCACTAGCAAGGGAAGTCAAGGCCACTAGCAAGGGAAGTCAAGGCCACTAGCAAGGAAAGTCAAGGCCACTAGCAAGGGAAGTCAAGGCCACTAGCAAGGGAAGTCAAGGCCACTAGCAAGGGAAGTCAAGGCCACTAGCAAGGGAAGTCAAGGCCACTAGCAAGGGAAGTCAAGGCCACCTAGCAAGGGAAGTCAAGGCCACTAGCAAGGGAAGTCAAGGCCACTAGCAAGGGAAGTCAAGGCCACTAGCAAGGGAAGTCAAGGCCACTAGCAAGGGAAGTCAAGGCCACTAGCAAGGGAAGTCAAGGCCACCAGCAAGGGAAGTCAAGGCCACTAGCAAGGGAAGTCAAGGCCACTAGCAAGGGAAGTCAAGGCCACTAGCAAGGGAAGTCAAGGCCACTAGCAAGGGAAGTCAAGGCCACTAGCAAGGGAAGTCAAGGCCACTAGCAAGGGAAGTCAAGGCCACTAGCAAGGGAAGTCAAGGCCACTAGCACGGGAAGTCAAGGTCACTAGCAAGGGAAGTCAAGGCCACTAGCAAGGGAAGTCAAGGCCACTAGCAAGGGAAGTCAAGGCCACTAGCAAGAGAAGTCAAGGCCACTAGCAAGGGAAGTGAAGGCCACTAGCAAGGGAAGTGAAGGCCACTAGCAAGGAAAGTCAAGGCCACCAGCAAGGGAAGTCAAGGCCACTAGCAAGGGAAGTCAAGGCCACTAGCAAGGGAAGTCAAGGCCACCAGCAAGGGAAGTCAAGGCCACCAGCAAGGGAAGTCAAGGCCACTAGCAAGGGAAGTCAAGGCCACTAGCAAGGGAAGTCAAGGCCACTAGCAAGGGAAGTCAAGGCCACCAGCAAGGGAAGTCAAGGCCACTAGCGAGGGAAGTCAATGCTACTAGCGAGGGAAGTCAAGGCCACTAGCGAGGGAAGTCAAGGCCACTAGCAAGGGAAGTCAAGGCCACTAGCAAGGGAAGTCAAGGCCACTAGCAAGGGAAGTCAAGACCACTAGCGAGAGAAGTCAAGGCCACTAGCGAGGGAAGTCAAGGCCACTAGCGAGGGAAGTCAAGGCCACTAGCGAGGGAAGTCAAGGCCACTAGCAAGGAAAGTCAAGGCTACTAGCAAGGGAAGTCAAGGCCACTAGCAAGGGAAGTCAAGGCCACCAGCAAGGGAAGTCAAGGCCACTAGCAAGGGAAGTCAAGGCTACTAGCAAGGGAAGTCAAGGCCACCAGCAAGGGAAGTCAAGGCCACTAGCAAGGGAAGTCAAGGCCACTTGCAAGGGAAGTCAAGGCCACTAGCAAGGGAAGTCAAGGCCACTAGCAAGGGAAGTGAAGGCCACTAGCAAGGGAAGTCAAGGCCACTAGCGAGGGAAGTCAAGGCCACTAGCGAGGGAAGTCAAGGCCACTAGCAAGGGAAGTCAAGGCCACTAGCAAGGGAAGTCAAGGCTACTAGCAAGGGAAGTCAAGGCCACCAGCAAGGGAAGTCAAGGCCACTAGCAAGGGAAGTCAAGGCCACTAGCAAGGGAAGTGAAGGCCACTAGCAAGGAAAGTCAAGGCCACTAGCAAGGGAAGTGAAGGCCACTAGCAAGGGAAGTGAAGGCCACCAGCAAGGGAAGTCAAGGCCACCAGCAAGGGAAGTCAAGGCCACCAGCAAGGGAAGTCAAGGCCACTAGCAAAGGAAGTCAAGGCCACTAGCAAGGGAAGTCAAGGCCACTAGCAAGGGAAGTGAAGGCCACTAGCAAGGGAAGTCAAGGCCACTAGCAAGGGAAGTCAAGGCCACTAGCAAGGAAAGTCAAGGCCATTAACAAGGGAAATCAAGTGCTGCTCAAAGCTAGTGAAGTCTCGATTTCACCAGTCAATCACCTTTGACAGAGGCACGACGTGACACAAAGGAAAAACTGTGGACAGAAACCAGTAAAAACAGGACCCAGACGCCTGGAGTGAACACAAGCAGCGACAGCGCCTTGCTAGGGAGCCAAAGATGACCACCACTGGTGCATGGTGCCGAGTCAGAAGAGTTGTACCCCTGTCACTGCCACCGCCATGACTATCAGTATCACCACCGTACCACTGTCTCTGTGTCACTGCCACCGCCATGACTATCAGTATCACCACCGTACCACTGTCCCTGTGTCACTGCCACCGCCATGACTATCACCACCACCAACACCGTACCACTGTCCCTGTGTCACTGCCACCGCCATGACTATCACCACCACCAACACCGTACCACTGTCCCTGTGTCACTGCCACCGCCGTGACTATCAGTATCACTACCGTACCACTGTCCCTGTGTCACTGCCACCGCCATGACTATCACCACCACCAACACCGTACCACTGTCCCTGTGTCACTGCCACCGCCATGACTATCACAACCACCACCGTACCACTGTCCCTGTGTCACTGCCACCGCCGTGACTATCACCACCACCACCGTACCACTGTCCCTGTGTCACTGCCACCGCCATGACTATCACCACCACCACCGTACCACTGTCCCTGTGTCACTGCCACCGCCATGACTATCACCACCACCACCGTACCACTGTCCCTGTGTCACTGCCACCACCATGACTATCACCACCACCATCGTACCACTGTTCCTGTGTCACTGCCACCGCCATGACTATCACCACCACCACCGTACCACTGTCCCTGTGTCACTGCCACCGCCGTGACTATCGCCACCACCACCACCGTACCACTGTCCCTGTGTCACTGCCACCGCCATGACTATCACCACCACCACCGTACCACTGTCCCTGTGTCACTGCCACCGCCATGACTATCACCACCACCACCGTACCACTGTTCCTGTGTCACTGCCACCGCCATGACTATCACCACCACCACCGTACCACTGTCCCTGTGTCACTGCCACCGCCATGACTATCACCACCACCACCGTACCACTCTTCCTGTGTCACTGCCACCGCCGTGACTATCAGTATCACCACCTCCACCGTACCACTGTCCCTGTGTCACTGCTACCGCCAGGACTATCACCACCACCACCACCTACGCTATGTAAATCGCCATCACCCTTCCACTGACACAAACACTGTCACCACCACAAAACTGCCTTCACCATCAACACACATTACACACACACACATACACACACAAAAGGATGCATACATTCACACACGCACGCATGCACACATACACACACGCACGCCCACGCGCACATGCACAAGCGAACACACACACACACACACACACACACACACACACACTACAGAAACACACATGTACACAAAAATACACACGCACGTATACACAGACAGACACACACACACACACGCACACACAACATACACATCTCTCTCTTACACACACGCGCACGCACGCACGCACGCACACACACAGCACACAAACACATACACAGATAAACACACACTCACACACGCAGACACACACACACACACACACACACACACACACACACACACACACACACACACACACACACACACACAGACGCAGGCGCGCCCTAAAAACATAGAGGTAATCACGCTTCAGTTGAGCTTTTCCCTCGGCGCTATGTCTTCTACCGGCGTATCATATATCACTGCGATGCCGCTCTCTCCACTCTCTTCCTATGGTGGACGTTTCCATGCAGTGTCGTATGTCTCAGCATAGTGAGTGAATCCGTTACGTTAGCCGTCCAAAGTCGCACCACTCACTCTCCAACTGTGCGTTTCATCGCAGTGGCTTTTTTCTCTCCAAATGGTTGTAAATTCCAGAATATTCAAGACACAAAACTTAATTTTGATTTCACTCGAAAGCCTGCATTCTCAGATTAAAAATGATAGCAACTAGGCAAAAAGGATAGTTGTAGACCTAAACAACCCCCCTCCCCCCCCCTTCTTTCTAGAGGTCAGAATGAACATAAACCTATTTTTCTTTTACTGGAAACGCTGTATTTAAAAACAACTTAAATAGTATTCATAGCGAAGGGAAGATGGGTAAGCAAGCAGTTCGTTGTTTATATTCAATTTCTCTCTCTGTCTCTGTCTCTCTGTCTCTGTCTCTCTCTCTCTCTCTCTCTCTCTCTCTCTCTCTGTCTCTCTCTGTCTGTGTCTCTCTCCCCCCCCCCCCACCCTCTCTCTCTCTCTCTCTCCCCCGCCCCGCCCCCCCCCCCCCCCCCCCTCCTCCTCTCTCTCACTATCTGCTTGTACATTTTGAGAAATGTTGCATAATCTGCACGGATGCCCTTAAACTTTTTCACACACACTTGGTCATGACAAACCACATCTCTTTGTCTCACTCCTCACAATATCCCTTCTCTCTCTCTCTCTCTGTCTCTCTCTCTCTCTGTCTCTCCTGTTCTCTGCATCTCGGTCTTCTCTGCTCTGCTCTCATCCTGCCTGCATTGCGATCATGAGACACCTTTCTTTCCTTTCCCCGTTTGAGAAAGTACGAGAGAGTAGAGAAGATGGCAGGAAGAGAGGGACGAGAAGGAAGCAAGAGAGGACTGTGATTAAGTAAACAGAGGACTCCTTAGGGAGAGGACTCTGCTTTGTAGAGGCCACTTTGCAGAGAGAGCAGGGACTTGTTTTAGCTCAGAGGAACCTACGCGACGAGGCCAGAACGCGACGGCGGACCACAGAGAACGACACACAAAAAAGCAACACACCGCCGAAGAGAGAGAAGCAGAGAGGATAAGGACGAGCCACATACCCGAGGGACTTGTCCAGCAGGTAGAGAGGGAGACGATGCAACACACGAGGGACACGAGAGAGAGAGAGGACACCCTTTGTTAGTTGCAGCCCACTTGCCGAGAAGAAGGAGCCGCACACGAGGAGGACGCCCAGTGGGAGAACACGAGTAGAGACCACAGACGGAACTGACGAGAGGAGGACTTCTTCTGTAGTACTCGTGTTCTAAGTCGTTGGAGGTGTGAACTGTCTGTGACAGAGGGACAAAAGAACAGAAGAAGCCAGAAAGAAAGGGACTTTGCATATTTTTGAATTTCTTTATGACTGGTTTTTCATCCTCTTCCCTGGTTACCGTATCTTGTTCTTTGTGTGCCTGTTGAAATGTGGTCGTAGCATTTTAATATGGTATGTCAGTTCTCCAGTCTACCTTCCTCTATAAGTTCTTGTACGTTTCTCTATTTGTGCCTGATATCCTTCCTAACCTCCGTGTGCCCGTCTCTCGTTGAACACCATGCTCCTCATGTAACAATCAAGGAATTCTACCATTTATTAGTTTAAAATGTTTTGGCCCGGAGACATCGTATAGTGTTTTCTGTGCTGTGGGGGGGGGTGGCTGGGGGCATGGGGGGTTTTTGGTTTTGGCGGCTCCGGGTAGCTCTCTGTGTCGGGTTTTGTTGTCGGGTTGCCGTGAGAGGGTGCCGGTTTGCCTCATGGGTCTGTAAGGTTCTTTTGTTTGTTGGGGCGTTTCTTGCGTTGGTGGTGGAGGGGTTTGCGGTATGGGTTCGCGGTTGTTGGAGTGCGTGGGTGGTTGCGGTTTCTTTGCCACCTTGTGTTTGCGTGATGCATTGGGGGTGTGCCGCGGAGCGTGTGTATATGGTTGGGTGCAGTGGCCTTAGGGTGATCGCGGTTGTGCATCGTATGCGGTGTGTCGTCGTGCAATGCATTGTGGTGTTTGTGCCATGACGTTTGGGGGTGGGTGCACTCGGTTTGGGTGAGTTGTGCATGCTTGCATTGCCACTTGGTGTTGTTTTTGTGGGTTTCTCTGTTTGGTTTTGCATGTGGGGAGTTCCCACATGGTTGGTGCAGGGCTGGCATGCCCTGGTTGCGTGGGTGCCTGCATGCGTCTTGCATCGTTGTTCTGTTTGGTGCATGATCGTTGCCATTGCATGTGGTTTGCATTGGTTGCACACCTGGTGCTAGCTTGATGATCTTTTTGCGCGGTTTGTGTTGCAGCCCAATGTGCAAACGGTGTGCGGGCCGGTGTATGCTGGTTGTCGTGGGTGTAGTTCGTTGGGCATGAGGGTTGCCTTGTGTGCCAGTGGTGTTCTTTGTTGCCATTATGGACTTATCTTTTGTTTACGGGTTGTAGTCTTCGGGTGACTGTCGAATGGTGTTGCATCCCCACTGTTGCCGTTTTCGTCGTGTTGCATGTGCATTGCAGGTTTCGCCCATGCGTTTTAGCCTCTTCTTTTGGTGCATGTGGCTCTGCACCATGGTGTTCTCTTTGCCTGCATGTGTCCATGCGTGTATTCCAATTGTATGTTTGGCATGCGTTATCGAGTTCTTTTTTGCGTTGATGATCGTTGTATTGTGTTGTTAGTATCGTGTGCACTGTCCCTCTATTTGTGCGCGCGCAATGTGGTTTGTTTCCTTTTTGGTTGCGAAATTTCTCTGTGTGGTTGTTGACTCGCGCGCTGGGCACAGGGTTGTTGATGTGCACATGCAGCTGTTTCATGATCTATGTGCCATTGAACATGATGGGGGGGGTGGGGGGGGGGGCGTGTGTTGGGTAGGGCGGTGTTGGGGGGTGGGGCTCTGGCTGGGCGCTCGTGGTTGGGCGGGTTGTGGTTCTGGTGCTGGTTTGGGGGGGGGGGGGCGACGACGTGTCGTGCGGTGGGGGGGGCGTGAGGGGGTGGGCTCGTACGCGTGGGCCTGGGCTGGGGGCGCGGCGCCTCGGTCGGGGGGACTCGGTTATTGGGGGGGCTGTTGTGGCTCTGTCGGGGCGGGGGGGGGCGCGGGTCCTCCTTGCGCTCTTGGTCTCTTGGGGTGCCGGCTGGGGTGGCGGGCGTGCGGGTGTGGGGACGTGTGGGCGTGCTGGGGGGTTGTGTGGCGCCTGCGGGGTGGCGGGGGGGGGGCCGCGCGCGGGGCCTGGGAGGGGGGGGGGGGGGGGGGGAGGGTACGGGGCGGGCGGAGGGGGGGGGGTGGGGGGGGGTCGGCGGCGGGCGGGGGGTGGGGGGTCCGGTGGCACCGACGGGGGGGGGTCTCCGGGCGTGGGGGGGGGGGGGGGGGGCCGCCCCGGGGGGGTGCGGCGGGGCGGGGGGGGGGGGGGCGGGGGGGAGGGGGGGGGGATGGAAGGAGGGGGGGGGGGGGGGGGGGAGGGGGGGGGGCGGGGGGGGGGGGGGGGGGGGGGGGGGGGGGGGGGGGGGGGTGGGGGGGGGGGGGGGGGGTGGGGGCGGGGGAGAGGCTACTTGTGCAGGGGGGGGGGGGGGGGGGGAGGGGGGGAGTGGGGGGGGCGGTGGCGGGGGGGGAGGGGGGGGGGGGGGGGGGGGGGGGAGGGGGCAGGGGGGGGGACGGGGGGGGGGTGGGGGGGTGTGCGGGGGGGGGGTTGGGGGGGGGGGGGGCGGGGAGCGCCGGGGGATGGGGGGGGGGGGGGGATGGTGAGGGGTGGGGGGGGCGGGGGGGGGGTGCGGGGGGGGTGCGAGGGGGGGGGGGGGGGGGGGGGGGAGGGGGGGGGGGAGGGGGGGGGGGGGGAGGGAGGGGGCGTGCGGTGTGGGGCGGTGGGTGGGGGGTGGGGGTGGGGATGGGGGGGGATTGGGGGGGGGTGTGGGGGGCGGGGGGGGGGTGGGGTTTAGGGTGGTTTGGGGGAGTGAGGTGCGGAAGGGCAAGGGAGGATTTAACCGCACAGAGCTGGTGGGGGTTGTTGGTGGGCCTAGGTACGG
>JAWQFJ010002641.1:134622-144622 GCA_034096865.1 Theodoxus fluviatilis
GTGGGACTCTGCCTTTAGGAACAACAAAACGTTTTTTGTGTAGAAAAAAAAAAGTGAGTGTTTTTCCCCACTACATGTCTGATTTTTTATTAAAATATTAATAATCTCTATATGAAATAAGACCGCTCCAATGAAGTGTAATAGTCATCTCACGGGCGGCATAAAAGGGCAAACACTGGTCTTGCCCGGCCCCTGTTATTTCGATGGACCCAATTTCTTTCCGTGTGGTACAATTCGAATAATTTTGCCTCAATTGAACATTGACAAAGTACATCTCTAATTCTGCATTTTGTTGTTTTTTAAATTTGCAAGCTTTTTCTTGATATAAAGTTTTTTCCATTGTTGTTGTGTATTTCTGACGCTTTCTGAGAGGTACCTTGCTTGAAGTATTTTGAACAGTTTCCTGCATTTTAAAAAAGGTCCAGCGTGGGTGACGCTAAAAAAAAATAGAAAATCAGAAATTGGTTTTGAGCGTTGCAAACGCGAGCACAGCGTTAATTCAAGGGAGGAAAAGGGGGAAAGCAGGTGTGTGACACGGTGTGGTATGCAGGATATGAGCGTTTGTGGTGGAAGTGAAATGCATTTTTAAATCGACTTGAAATTTCAATGAAAAACTGTTAGGTTGAGGAGCTTCAAAAGAAAACCTCACCACACAAGGCAACCCCAAAAAAAGACAAAAACAACCCCACGACGCAGCGAAGCCGAGGAGGAAGGGGTATGAAACAACTGTGCTACATTTACTTCGGTGCCTTGCACCCCATGACCCAACACCACGCGTCCTTACACCACGTTAACGCAGGAAAACGATAATTGTTATAATTTTGCGTCTCGGGGCCATTTCACAGTTTTTTCCCCACACTCGACACCGGTGTTTCGCCACGGTATCTTGGTACCGGCGCTCAGGAGCTGTGGGACCAATAGATGTCGCACTCTTACCCCATTGAGAATCAGGCGGAGTCAGAAGGTAAGGGAGAGGTAAAAGTATATGGAAGGTCACCCCACAGTGGGTTACCCCCTTGTGGTGAAGTCCCGTACTAAAAAATTAAATTAATTAAAAATCTGAGCTTGCTGGGGGACCCAAATCTTTCCACCGGTGATAAAGCTTATTATTGTAGTCTGGAAAACAGCTAGCTCGACCGCAGTGCTCTTCCCACCCTCGTTGCGTTGTTTCATCCCGTGTGATATGTTGGGGGGGGAAGCGGGGGGGGGGGGGGACCAGAGGAGAGAACGAGAGAGAAGGGTGGGGGGATTGAGGAGAGAGTGCGAGGTGAGAGAGAGAGAGGAGGAGAGAAGAAGAGAGAGAGGTGAGAGAGAGGGGGGGAGAGAGAGGAGATGAGTGGAGAGAGACCGCAGGGAGATGAGCGAGAGAAAATGCAGGAGAGAGAGAAGAGAGCGGAGAGGAGAAAGAGAGAGAGAGACAGATGAGAGAGAGAGAAAGAGGAGAGAGAGACGAGAGAGAGAAGAGAGAGAGAGGAAGAGACGATGAGCAGAGAGGAGAGTAGAGTCAGAGAGAAGAGAGGACGAGAGAGAGAGAGACGAAGAGGAGAGATA
Organism: Theodoxus fluviatilis; assembly: GCA_034096865.1. NCBI lineage: Eukaryota > Metazoa > Mollusca > Gastropoda > Cycloneritida > Neritidae > Theodoxus > Theodoxus fluviatilis. The sequence goes on from JAWQFJ010002641.1 coordinate 136,174, forward strand.
GGGATGGTAGGGAACGGGAGGGGCTGACCGGGGGGGAGCAGATTAAAGAGGGAGAAAGAAGAGGGCCGGGAGGATGGTTTAGAGACTGAAGGACTAACAGTGAGATCTATGGCAGAAATATGAGACAGGAGGAGAGAGAAGAGAGAGAGATGATGAGGAGAGAGGACGAGATAGAGGAGAGACGGGAGAGAGAGGAGATCCGGAGAGCGAGAAGAGACGATGAGGAGAGAGAAAGCGGAAGAACTTTAGGGAAGGCAGAGAGGAACGACGAGAGAAGGGAGAAGAGACTGGAGAAAATATGAGACAGGAGAGATAGAAGAAAGGGCTCGAGAGAAGAGAGGGGGAGGGAGAGCGAGAGAGAGAGGAGAGAGAAGAGGGGGATGAGAGAGCAGGACGAGAAGAGGAATACAGAGGAAGAAGAGAGAAAGAGAGAGAGAGCGAGGAGAGAGAGAGAGAGAGAGAGAGAGAGAAGAGGAGAGAGAAAGAGAGAGAGACGGGGTGCAATAGGATTCTGTGTCCATCCCTTACTGTACATGCGTGCATACATAGTGTTCTATACGTTATACAAGGAGAAGAGCGTACTGCGTGATGCAGTGCGTGCGTGAGTGCTGTGTGTAAGTGCGTACGTGCGTGCGCGTCGCGTGCATGTTGTGCGGTGCGAGAAAGCGCTGTGTTAGTGTGTGTCAAGTGAATACGTGCTGCCTGTGTGTGTGGTGTTGTGTGTGTGGTGGTTGTGTACCTGTGTATGTGGTTGCGTGCGTGCGGGTTTGCGTTGTGTGTGTGTGTGTGTGGTGTGTGTGTGGTGTGGTGTGGTGGGTGTGTTGTGTGCGCTTTGTGCGTTTGTAGCTGTGGTGTATGTGCTGTGGTCGTGTGTGCTTGCGTGTGGTCGGGGGTGTGTGTGTGTGCTGTGTGTGGTGTGTGTGTGTGAGCTTGCTGGTGTGTAGGCCCATCCATGCCGGTGTGTGCCTCTCTTCTTTTCTTCTTTACATCCATGTGCTTTTTTGTTTTTACTTGTATAAAAATGCAAAGCCAACGCCACGCATATACATAGTCACACGCACGTGCTGACACATCCGTATCCTCACACACACACACACACACACACACACACACACACACACACACACTCACCACGTATCGAACGTGTCCTAACCACGCATTAAGAACAAGAGACAGCCTATGGGGAAAACAGGATCGAACGAGAGAAAAGGCAGCAGCCTAGCAGCTTTGTAGGGGCGTGGCAACATCAGCGTTTGTAGTCATTCCTAGGAAATGCAGGCCTGCACCTCCAACTCCAGTCACACTATACCTACTCGTAGGACGGGCACGGAGTACAAGGCCGACCGAGGACAGACAATGCACCGTACGGATCGGACTGAACGCCAACTATCTAAGACACCAGTCAGTTGTGCGTTTGAGTGACCGCGTGTTGAGAGTATACACTTTTGTGTCAGGTCCTGGTCGTGCTGACTGGCAAGATTTTCGCATTTGCCGCTTAGTCCTGACCTCAGGGCTCCAGCGGGTACGATGCGGAGAGAAAGGCAGAGAGAGAGAGAGAGTCGAGAGAGAGATGGCGAGAGAGCGGAGAGGAGCGAGAGAGAGACACGAGAGACAGAGAGGACAGAGAAACAGAGGAGAGACAGAGAAGAGGAGAACCAATTTGTGTCGGAAAATGCGAAAAAAAAAAAAAAAAAAAAAAAAAAAAAAAAAAAACAAAAAAAGAAAAAAAAAAAAAAAAAAAAAAACAAAAAAAAAAAAAAAAAAAATTGCGGTTATGACTTTGACCCAAAGATATGGCGAATAACCACGCCCCCCCCCCTGAATTTCACACCAAGTGAGTTGCATGGTTTTATGATGCACAGAAAAGGAACGGGATGACTCAGACACGCGAAGAGTGACCCAGACAGAAGGTTCCCTCCCACTCGGTTGTACACACTGGCACACACATCTTGTAATGAATTCTATGCTGCTCTCCAAAGCGGATGACTTTTTGTGGGTGTGAGCGCGGTATACTGTCTCTCTTTTACCCCATGCTTCGCATCTTCTTCGCTTCTTCTTCTTCTTCTTCTTCTTCTTCATCTTCATGCTTCTTCTTCTTCTTCTTCTTCTTCTTCTTCTTCTTCTTCCTCCTCCTCCTCCTACTCCTCCTTACGCTTTCCTCCCTCCTCCTCCTCGCCTCCTCTCCTCCTCTCTCATCTTCTTCTACCTCATCCGTCTCCTCCTCCCTGCTTTCCTCCGCCTCTTCCTCCTTCTCTCTCCTCCGTCTCCTCCGCCACTTCCTCTTCTAGGCTCCTGCCCTTGTCTTCCTGTACTTCCTCGCTCCACCTCCTGCTCCTGCTCTCCTCCTTCCTCCTCCTCTCTCCTTCTTCTTCTCCTCCGTCCTCCTCCACATCCCTTCCTCCTCCTCTTCCTCTTCTTTCCTCCGTCTCCTCCTCTCTTCCTCTCTAGCTCCTGCCCATGACTTCCTGTACTCCTCCTGCCTCCACCTCCTGCCTCCTCATCCTGCTCCACCTCCGGACTCCTGCTTCCCCTCCTCCTTCACCATCATTACTATCCTCTCATGAAATCTGGACGCTCTATCACTCATCCTAGTCCTTACTTCACTCTCAACTCCTCATCATTCCAATTTTTCACACCGTCACCATTTCCCCAGCAACCTCAAATGCACTTCCCCCTGCTTATATTCATCCTCTTTCCAGCCCTTTCCCCACACCCCCCCTTGTTGTTTCCTTTACTTCCCCCTCCCCCGCCCCCCCCCCCCCCCCCCCTTTTCCTCCCGCCTAGCCCCACTCTGACCCCTGACCTCTTTTACTCCTTGTCCCCTCACTGGAGTTGAACTCGCCCATGGCAAATCTGCTTTTCAATGATTATCCCAGGAATGAGACACTCAGGAGAGGAGGTTATCATGGTCAGCCATCTTGGCTGTCCTTAATCTAATGAATTCCTTCTGCTCCTCTGGCCTCTCAGCCAAGGACGAGATGAACGCTAACAAGCAAAATGGAGTCTTCCAGGAAGAGGAAAAGGAGGAGGAAGAGCTGGAATGAGAGCAGGAGGAGGAAGACGGGCAGGGATAGGTCAAGGAGGAGGAGGAGGAGGATTCGCGGACTCTTATGTCCGTGGAGAAGTGCTGGAGCGAGAGCAAATGGGGGAAGAGGAGCAGGAATAGGTCAAGGAGGAGGAGGAGGAGGAAGGAGATCAGGTGGAGCGGAGGGGGGGGGGGGGGGGGGGGGGAGAGAAAATATGCAGTAGGAGGAGGAGCAGGAGGGTGAGAAGCAGGAGAGGTACAAGAGGTAGAAGCAGAAGAAAGAGGAGCTGAAGAAGGAAAAGGAGGAAATGCAAGAGCATGATGAGAAGAATGAGCACGAGCAGGAAGAGGAGGTCCAACGGAATATGTAGGAGCAGGAGCAGAAGAAGCAGAGAGAGAGAGAGAGAGAGAGAGAGAGAGAGAGAGAGAGAGAGAGAGAGAGAGAGAGAGAGAGAGAGAGAGAGAGAGGAGAGCGAGAGAGAGAGAGAGAGAGAGAGAGAGAGAGAGAGAGAGAGAGAGAGAGAGAGAGAGAGAGAGAGAGAGAGAGAGGAGAGAGAGAGAGAGGGAGAGAGAGAGAGAGAGAGAGAGAGAGAGAGAGAGAGAGAGACAGACAGACAGACAGACAGACAGACAGACAGACAGACAGACAGACAGACAGACAGACAGACAGACATAGAGGACGACAAATACGGAGAAGCTGAAGGAGCTTGAGTAAAAACATCAGCAAGAGAAGAAGAAGGAAAAAACAAACAAAATGAAAACAGTCAGACTAAAAGACACACGCATAAACATACCCAGGCACTTACATTTCCCCTGCCTCACTTTCTCACTAACTCACACACTCTCCCACTCACTCAGTAATTAACTGCCTGACTGATTGACTGCCTCACTTTCTCACTAACTCACACACTCTCCCACTCACTCAGTAATTAACTGCCTGACTGATTGACTGATTGACGCACACATTATTCGTGCATTGGTTCAAAGGGAAACTGCAATTGCAAAAATGGCAGTTGATGATGACTGTGGCGAAGTGACTGATTTTGCTCGCTCACATTGCACTGGCTTGATAAGCTCTGTTGCTCGTTGTTCGATCCATGTTCGCCCACAAATTCTGTTTCTATCCTGGCAAAGCAAGAGACAGAGAAATGCATACACGCACAGACGGGCCAAGATCACACCACCCTTGGTGCAACCTTCACCTTCAGATAGCTCCACAGTTTCACAACCTGTGCCCACCAACCAACGCCTATCAACAGCAACACAGCCCGTACACACTGGACTGATCAGCACACGAGTCATCAGTCCATGCACAGGACGTCAGACTCGGAAATAACTACTGAGCTGACCCTGCCCCCTTGCACAACATGGGGATCCCAGGGGCGGGTTTCAAAATAGGTAGTCGATCTTGGTCGCAAGATCTTTCTTCGCAGTAAGAGCTAGCTAAAAAAGAAACTACCCAACGTGACGAAGTAATGCGCATGCGTAGACGTCACGACAAGAGGTGAACTGGCCACATTTCAATGGCCGACGTGTTGCCGGTTCATTCAGAAAACGCTCTATTTCGAGATACTAGCAACCCATCCAAAGAAAATAGAAGCCATGCACAGCATTAATTTATCAAAGGTGTATGTTGAATGCATTAATAGATCGTGAAACCTCCTACAGTTTACACATCGAATGCAGGTCAACGCATCCACGACGAACTTTTGTCTCGAATCTTAAAAGCTAGGCACCTCTCAAGCTGCCTCGCTCAATCTACGCTCGTCTACGATTGGCTCGATAGCAAGCAAAGGATGAAACTGCCCATTCGGCGAGATCTACGTAGATCTACCGAGATCTTCGCATTTTGAAACCCGCCCCAGCCCACTTCTCTACTTATCTATGCACGTCTGTCTGTCTATGCGTACATACGTGCCTTTTGGAGTGGGCGAAATACTGACGGCTGACCTACTTTCGCAGGTGCGTGCGTCAGGAGAGGCAGAAATGTAGCCACACCTTCTATTCAGAAAAGCTCCCCGGAATTCTATCTGGGAGGAGTTTCCAACTTGCTGGTGGTGGAGATAAGAAAAAAAGATAGTGCGAGTCTGTGCTTGGAGATAAAGAAAGCAAGGGAGAGAGGGGGAGAGAGGGGAAAAAGAGTGAGTATGGAATGGAAGAAGAATGTGTCTGTGATCGAGTGTGTGGAGAGAGAGAGAGAGAGAGAGAGAGAGAGAGAGAGAGAGATTGAGCTTTCTGTCCGTCTGTCTGTCAGCTGTCTAGCTTTGCCTGCCAGCCTCTCTGTTTGAACTCTAACTCTCTCTCTCTCTCTCTCTCTCTCTCTCTCTCTCTCTCTCTCTCTCTCTCTCTCTCTCTCTCTCTCTCCTCCCTCCCTTTGTTAGCACAACAACTTGACAGAAAGGAGCAGTGCGAAAAACCTCTCACGCAAGCAAATATTCGATTAGTGGCAGTCTGCAATGTCTGGTCTTTTCCTGGGGATACACACACGCTCTCTCTCTCTCTCTCTCTCTCTCACACACACACACATGCAAATATCTGCAAATAGCAACTGAGTGGCTCTGAGTAGAGGGGTGTCTTTGCTCAGAACCATCATTACCAGACCTTGGTACGGTATGTCACAGATTCTTCAAATATAGTTTGGCTTCAGAAAGTTGGTCTTGGTACGCAAGTTGTTCATGCTCATCAAAACTGGTTTGTGTTTGGATGGGAGTCAGTTAATTTGCTGATGGAAATGTCCGTGAATTGCATTTGGAGTCGTGTTGAAACGTCCACAGGTCCGCGCGCTTTCCACGCGTATATTATTGTGAGACATTCCAGCAGATGATCGTCAAACCTGCAAATTTGGTTTGTGATTACGTTCCGTAAACGTCAGATAACAACAACACACATGTTCTACCACAGCCACCACCACTACGTCATCCATGGGCGCTACACATACTTTCTTTATGCACCTGCTGCATGCACGGATGTGCGTTTTGTGCCCCGACACAGGAGTCAGTTTTCCTGTTGGAGCCCACAGACATACTTAATCGTTTCTTTGATTATGATAGCTTTACGCAAGAAGTCCCTCAATGCAGAAATACGGGAAATATCGAATCAGCATGAGACTTTTTTTTCTGTCGACCTAGTTCTATCTCTTTCATTTCTGTAATCAAAATCTCCGTAGGAAACGAGAAATTTCCTCGGTAACCAGAACCGACATCCACGGCATTCGCCTTCAATCCTGTCAAAGCAGCATTCAAAAGACTGCGGATCAATCACAAATCCCAGCTCTGCTAACAACGAATCGAGCTCAGCCCATCGATGTCCGGTCTGGAGCGGAAGCCGGCGGGAGATCTCAAGGTCACTGGACATGCGCAGTGCAAGGTGGCAGGAGTTGGGGGGCAAAGGCTGACTCAACTGTGACAACCTGGCTGCCTGTCTGCGGGCCGTCCTGGACTTGAAACGCGGCCAAAACCATCAGGGCTGCGCTCGCCCATCGATTGAGCCAGCACAAACAAACACAGCTTCCAGGCGAAGCTTCGCTCCTCCAAAGCACTTTCAAGCCGCTTCAGATTTTGGCCCAGATTTCCAAGGTCTCCTCCATGTTTGCCACCGAGACCGAAGTGGACATTCCCAAACGCAAAGAAGACGGGAAAATGCTCACAGCTTCTACGACTTTTACAACCGCGACGTTCTGTCTTTGCCGCTATTGTTACTCTCTGTTCTGCTGAGCTTTTGTTCTGTTTCTGCCGCCGCTACTAAAGCTGTTTCTTTATCTAATAATGCTTTATCTATTGTCGCTGCGAGAGATAACTTTAGAAGTGCTGGCTGCGCAGTTTTGCTATTAACTGTTTTTGGTGTTGACGCTCCATTGTATTGCACTATTAACTGTACATGCATATTTCTTTTTCTGTTGTCTCCATCGCTGCTTGCTGTGCCGCTTCGGCTACGGTTGCTATTCCTTTCTCTGCTGCCGCTGCGCTGCTGCTGCTGCTGCTGCTACTGCTGCTGCCTCTGCTGCTGCTGCTGCTGCTGCTCCAGTGAATGCATTCAGAATAGCTGGTTGTGCTGTCTTGCTGTTTCCTCATGCACTGCTGCTTTGTTTAAATTGCGCTACTTTCTTTTTTATCTGCTGTTTTTATCAGTGTTTACTGTGCTGCTTCTGTTACTTCTATTAGTTCTGCCGCTTCTGTTACTTCTGTTACTTCTGCTACTTCTGCTACTTCTGCTACTTCTGTTACTTCTGCTACTGCTGCTACTTCTGTTACTTCTGGTACTTCTGGTACTTCTGCTACTTCTGCTACTTCTGCTACTTCTGTTACTTCTGCTACTTCTGTTACTTCTGTTACTTCTGCTACTTCTGTTACTTCTGCTACTTCTGGTACTTCTGTTAATTCTGCTACTTCTGTTACTTCTGCTTCTTCTGTCACTTCGGCTACTTCTGGTACCTCTGGTACTTCCGTTACTTCTGGTACTTCTGTTACTTCTACTACCTCTGCTACTTCTGTTACTTCTCTACTTCTGTTACTTCTGCTACTTCTGTTACTTCTGCTACCTCTGTTACTTCTGCTACTTCTGTAACTTCGGCTACTTCTGTTACCTCTGGTACTTCTGTTACTTCTGGTACTTCTGTTACTTCTGCTACTTCTGTTACTTCTGCTACTTCTGTTACTTCTGCTACTTCTGTTACCTCTGTTACTTCTGTTACTTCTGCTACTTCTGTTACTTCTGCTACTTCTGTTACTTCGGCTACTTCTGTTACCTCTGGTACTTCTGTTACTTCTGCTACTTCTGTTACTTCTGCTACTTCTGTTACTTCGGCTACTTCTGTTACCTCTGGTACTTCCGTTACTTCTGGTACTTCTGTTACTTCTGCTACCTCTGCTACTTCTGTTACTTCTGCTACTTCTGTTACTTCTGCTATTTCTGTTACTTCTGCTACTTCTGTAATTTCTGCTACTTCTGTTACCTCTGCTACTTCTGGTACTTCTGTTACTTCTGTTACTTCTGGTACTTCTGCTACTTCTGTTACTTCTGTTACTTTTGGTACTTCCGTTACTTCTGGTACTTCTGTTACTTCTGCTACCTCTGCTACTTCTGTTACTTCTGCTACTTCTGTTACTTCTGCTACTTCTGTTACTTCTGCTACTTCTGTTACTTCGGCTACTTCTGGTACTTCTGGTACTTCTGTTACCTCTGCTACTTCTGTTACTTCTGCTACTTCTGTTACTTCTGTTACTTCTGCTACTTCTGCTACTTCTGCTACTTCTGCTACTTCTGCTACTTCTGCAACCTCCTCATCAGGTGCCGTAGATGTCAGGTGTGCTGTTACACCAGCTCCTGCTGGTATTCTTTGTCTTCAAACTAGAGAAGCAGTAGCAACTACGACAGCAGCAACGACAACAACAGCAGCAGTGATCACCACCGTTGCCACTGTCATCT
>JAWQFJ010002641.1:152122-161740 GCA_034096865.1 Theodoxus fluviatilis
GAGTCATTGAGTTGGATCTTGTTCCGGGTCATCCACCGTTTCACGTCAGAGATACAGTGTTCGCTGGTAGAAAGAAGAGATAGGATTTGACTGGGATGGGAGGAGTTGTAGAGCTAGCTGGGTATCATCAGCAAATTCTCTCTCTCTCTCTCTCTCTCTCTCTCTCTCTCTCTCTCTCTCTCTCTCTCTCTCTCTCTCTCTCTCTCAGCTGATTAATGACACTTAATGGCACTACGTGCTCCTGATCTTTGCCAGCCACTGTCAGGGAGAGGGGCTCAGATGCGCTTCCTCTCACGATGTTGAGGCATTGCTACTTGTGACGGACTTTGAAGAAGTGAAATCACGCCTTGTGACGGACTTTGAAGAAGTGAAATCACGCCTTGTGACGGACTTTGAAGAAGTGAAAGCATGCCTTGTGACGGACTTTGAAGAAGTGAAAGCATGCCTCATGGTTTGGAGAGGGGAGCACCGACAGTAGTTAGAGCAGGTAATACGATATTCAAGACAAAATTGGAAAAATAAAGTTTCATCAGCACGTACTTCAAAAACCCTTCACATAAAAACGTCAGAATTTAAATCTGACGAATGTCACAAACGCCAGATCTGTCATAATTCTCACGAACACTATTGCGGACGTCCAATGATATGGAACGGATCCAAAACGCTCAACAGCTATCGTCAACGCTACAAGCAGTCAAGAACGCGTCACAACGACAGGCCAGGTGTGTAGAGGTGTAGGCGCGTGTGTATGTGTGAGTATGTATGTGTATGTGTGTTTATATGTGTATGTGTGTGTGTGTTTGTATGTGTGTGTGTTGGTGTGTGTGTGTGTGTGTGTGTGTGTGTGTGTGTGTGTGTGTGTGTGTGCGTGTGTGTGTGTGTGCCCGTGCGTGTGTGTGTGCCTGTGCCCGTGCATGTGTGTACGTGCGTGCGGTCGCGAATGTGTGTACGAGCGCGCATGCGTATGTGCATGAATATGCAGCACATGTGTGCTAATCGTTAAGAATATATGGACGTTTTCATCTACCAGAATTACAGCTAGGAACTGATGGACGTTTTCATTCAGCAGACTTCGAACTGACTGCAAAACATTGCAGGAGATCGAAACACGTCAACATGATGCAATCTAATCAAGTCTTTCCATTCTCTGGAAGGAGTGAAAGTCGGGTTGAACAGGACGGAACAGGAGTCAGAAGCTGACGGAAGAGAGCGAGTTTGCGGGACGAGAGGCGAGGGAGAGCGGGGATTCCCTCCCCCAAAAAGGTGGGGTGGGGATGGAGAAAGAGGACATGAAGACATCATGTTGATCGTAGACATTATGATCCACTCCTGATGACTCCACGCTGTAAGAACGAATGACATATTAAATCGCCAAAAAGTGTTTCCTACCTCGTATGCCCAGGTGCACTGTATGCCTGCGAATTTCCTGACGCAGCGTCCGATCTCCACGTCCTCGTGTGTGGTGTACAGGTTCTGTAAACAGTATCCAACATGCGGAGCCATTCTCCTCAGCGTCTCTCGACTGAAAATCATCCCAGGACCGCCCATGCAGAAATTCTCTGATGCGGTGAGACTGAGCATGCCCAGCTCTTCCGGTTTTCCCACCCCTGCCTGTCCGATGAACTGGGGTTTGGAACTGTTGACGGACCGAAGGAACTTCTCCAGACGATCTCCCTTGATGAACACGTCGTCGTCAGCTCTGACGAACCACTCGTACTTGTCAATGAAGTGGTCGTGCATGTACTTCAGCATCATGAACGACTTCTTTTGGGGTGGGTAGGAGTCGTCCACCCCGGGTAGGGCCACGACAGGCACACCGTAGTTGGACACGGATCCTTCTGACGAGAAAAACATCACTTTTCCGTTGATGGAGTTCACCCACGTCCGATACGCGTTTAGTCCTCGCGTGTCTATGAACTTCTTGGCAGTCATGATGCCCACAAAGACAAAAGTGTCTCGGGGTCTGCTGTCCACAAGAGTACCCTCGGCGCTGTTGGTGGCCGGGGAATCCTCCACGCCCGGAGGCGACAGGCTGATCACTTTGCAGCATATCGACAGATCAGGAAAGCCACAGCGCACGAAGTATTGCTTGGCGTAGTAGGAGATCAACAAACCGATGACGAACCCCCCAATGGCACCGGTCAAAACACTCCGGCAACCATGTTTTCTGGCCATAGTAGAATAAACCCCGTCTGCCTCGCCATTCATCGGTTATTTGCTTCCTAGCAGCATCGAGTCGATGTTTCCAGGCCTCTGCCCAGTGCGCCCGGAACGGGGGATCCAAGAACTCCTATGTTACTCGCGTCAAGAGTCAACTTCTCGGAAAGTTTCTCCGAGTTGACAGCACAAACACAGTCAGATTTTTCGGACAGGTTTCGATCCTCGACACTATACTATCCCTGCCACTACTGAGTCGACACAACTATCGCCGTGTGGTCGATTGAGGACCCAGACAGGAAGAAATGTCAGAGGAACGGAATCCAGCGGATTGCTTACTCACACCTCTTCCACTGGTAGAAATCCAAACACATGCGGAAACCTCCGAGAACACAGCTCACGGCATGCCGACTTCAAGTTGAGTTCTCATCACTTTATACTCCATGCTACAGATATCGAGTCATCTCCGGCTCTACACAGGTGATGTGGCACGAGGAACAGCGAGAAGTTCTCCCACCCGTCATTGTGCACTCTAGCGAACGGTAGCAGGCGACTTGAATGAGGAGAGCCGCGAAACACGCTCGCACTGACGGCAGGCAGCACGCACTTGTCCAAGTACGAATCGATCGTGACGTCACCACACCACAACTTTTCTTTTGCAGATAAATTTTGGTCTTACTTGATAATATCACACAATATCTAGAATAAATTATAACCAAGTTGGTATTTTGAATTAAAACTGATTATTACGAAAGTATCTGGCGTTCACGCGGTAATTGAGGTGTACGAAAATGGCGAACCCCTGTTTGGAGATTCGTGCAAGCAACCTCCACTCGTCATATTGATATTTGTGTCATTTGCTTTTGGATTTTTGATCGGCATCTAAGGATTTTGTTGTTTAAACTCAAATGGATGGGTTGCATCTATAGAAGGTAGCTGACAAATCCTAGAATATGCTCTGAGTGGCATAAATTCTCCTGATCGCGTTCTTCAACCAACATGGCGACTGTGGACGATGAAAGTATTGCCAGAAAGTTGCAAAGCGTTAGCAATGCACAGGACAGCATTCAGAGCCTGTCGTTGTGGATCATTCACCACAAGAATCAGCATAAAAGAATCGTGGAGTTATGGCTAAAAGTTTTGCGAAAAGGTGAGTATGCATCGCACAGAGCTAATTATGCGTTAGCGTTGTCGATCTATTGTCGATGTTAAAAACATTGATGATTGATGTTTGTTTGGTACCGGGCGACATAAATACGTGTTGTGTTTGTGGGAAATGCTAATGCACTGTACCACAAATGCTTGTATCAACGCATGCTTGTGGTTTTATACGAATGTTCTGATCTAATTCAGCGGAATAGCGAGGGAAAGAGCTCGATGCTGGAAACCGCCTAAATGAAATCTAAAATTGACAGTGATCTGGCTGTGATGGCCGAGAGTCCGTTTGTATATAATCCATGGGGTCACTGGGGGACGGAGAGCTGATTAGACCAAGAATATCCTGCCCCTTTCTTGGGAAGTGTCGAGCCTGGAGTGGTTAGTTGAAGTTACACGAGTCAGAGGTACCTAATAAGTAAAAGCGGCGTTCGTAATCTCTAAATCTGTACATGTCCACTGTAAAAATAAAAAAAATTATGTAAAGTTGAGAGTGATTCAGTAATCATTGTTTCTTTAGTTCATGTACTCTGCATTGCATTTTTCGACTGTCTTACCTGTTACCATGGACAAAACAGGGCTAGTACAGCAGTAGATTGGAGGAAAACGTGTAGGCAGTTTTGTCTAGGGCTCCAGGTGAACACTAATACCTACAACCCGTCTGTATGTATTCTAAAAGTGCAGCAGATTCCCATTCACAGCCACCGTTGCTGCCTATTTTTTTGCTGCTGGTTTGTCACACAACTGGCATTGTGTACAGTGTTGTTGCTTGTTCATGGTATGAAAGCTCATTTAGAACTATGAAAAACTATGCACCTGTGTCACTTTTGACCAACATATATCCTGTCAGGCTGGAGAATGTGCTCTGGCTTCTTTGTTGCTGAACATTTCTATGGATATGTTCCAGTGTTTTACTGATGCAGACATCATTGAAACTGCCTGTCGTCAGTGTTTGTATTTTGTTGTAGGCTGCTAAACTAAGAAATTTTGACATTTTAAGGATGATAATGATGTACGGTGGCATTTTGATCCTTATTTCATCACTGATGAAAATGAAGGCCCATTGCGGTGATAGAACTGTTTGTCCATTGACTGGTGGAGTTGTTTTCCTGGAGTTTGTCCTACTGGTTGTTTCCATCACAAGTCCTATTGGTTGTTTCCATCACAAGCCCTATTGGTTATATCTATAACTAGCCCTGTTGCTTGTATCCATCACTAGCCCTGTTGCTTGTATCCATCACTAGCCCTGTTGCTTGTATCCATCACTAGCCCTGTTGCTTGTATCCATCACTAGCCCTGTTGCTTGTATCCATCACTAGCCCTGTTGCTTGTATCCATCACTAGCCCTGTTGCTTGTATCCATCACTAGCCCTGTTGCTTGTATCCATCACTAGCCCTGTTGCTTGTATCCATCACCAGCCCTGTTGCTTGTATCCATCACCAGCCCTGTTGCTTGTATCCATCACTAGCCCTGTTGCTTGTATCCATCACCAGCCCTGTTGCTTACAAGTATCTATGGGGAAATTCTGACTGGAGTTGTGTGGGTTGCAGCCAAGATAAATCACCGCCTGACGCTGTTCTACCTGTGCAACGATGTGGTGCAGAACTGCAAGCGCAAGCAGGCTGTCATGTACCTGGGCAGTTTCCAGGTGGTCCTCAAGGAAGCCGCGCGCCACGTCAGGTCAGAGCTTGTCATCATTATCTTTATCGTCATCTTCATTTCCATAATTTTAATCATCTTTTTTCTTCCCTCTTCAAACGTGGAAGTAGCCAAGGTCATTTTGTGCTGACTGTCTTCCATGAGTGTTTGGCTGTGAGGGATGAGGCAGAGGGATGCTTGAGGCAGAGGGATGCACGTGGCAGAGGGATGCACGTGGCAGAGGGATGCTTTAGGCAGAAGGATGCACGAGGCAGAGGGATGCTGTAGGCAGAAGGATGCTTTAGGCAGAGGAATGCTTTAGGCAGAAGGATGCTTTAGGCAGAGAGGCGCATGAGGCAGAGGGATGCATGAGGCAGAGGGTTACATGAGGCAGAGGGATGCACGAGGCAGAGGGATGCTTGAGGCAGAGGGATGCTTGAGGCAGAGGGATGCTTGAGGCAGAGGGATGCTTGAGGCAGAGGGATGCATGAGGCAGAGGGTTACATGAGGCAGAGGGATGCACGAGGCAGAGGGATGCTTTAGGCAGAGGGATGCTTGAGGCAGAGGGTTGCACGAGGCAGAGGGATGCACGAGGCAGAGGGATGCACGAGGCAGAGGGATGCTTGAGGCAGAGGGATGCTTGAGGCAGAGGGATGCTTGAGGCAGAGGGATGCTTGAGGCAGAGGGTTGCACGAGGCAGAGGGATGCACGAGCAGAGGGATGCTTGAGGCAGAGGGTTACATGAGGCAGAGGGTTACATGAGGCAGAGGGATGCTTTAGGCAGAGGAATGCTTTAGGCAGAGGAATGCTTTAGGCAGAGGAATGCTTTAGGCAGAAGAATGCATGAGGCAGAGAGTTGCACGAGGCAGAGGGTTGCAGAGGCAGAGGGTTGCACGAGGCAGAGGAATGCTTGAGGCAGAGGGATGCTTGAGGCAGAGGGATGCATGAGGCAGAGGGATGCATGAGGCAGAGGGATGCATGAGGCAGAGGGATGCATGAGGCAGAGGGATGCATGAGGCAGAGGAATGCACGAGGCAGAGGGATGCTTTAGGCAGAGGGTTACATGAGGCGGAGGGATGCATGAGGCGGAGGGATGCATGAATCAGAGGGAGGGATGCATGAGGCAGAGGGATGCTTTAGGCAGAGGGATGCACGAGGCAGAGGGATGCACGAGGCAGAGGGATGCACGAGGCAGAGGGATGCACGAGGCAGAGGGATGCACGAGGCAGAGGGATGCACGAGGCAGAGGGATGCACGAGGCAGAGGGATGCACGAGGCAGAGTGATGCACGAGGCAGAGGGATGCACAAGGCAGAGGGATGCACAAGGCAGAGTGATGCACGAGGCAGAGGGATGCACAAGGCAGAGGGATGCATGAGGCAGAGGGATGCACGAGGCAGAGGGATGCACGAGGCAGAGGGATGCTTGAGGCAAAGGGATGCATGAGGCAGAGGGATGCACGAGGCAGAGGGATGCACGAGGCAGAGGGATGCTTGAGGCAAAGGGATGCACGAGGCAGAGGGATGCTTGCTGTTTGTCCAAAGCCAAGAGGACATTGGTGTCCACTCTGTCCTTGGCATGTCTGTGGAAGTGCTCATGCCAGTCATGGATACAGCATGCCACCTGTCTTGGGATTGGCAGGCACTTGAGAACTGTGGTCTGTCCTAGGACAGAAAGAGAATTTCCTTTGTGGACCCTCCATTGTCTGTGCAATCATTGAATGTATAAAAAGCGTGCTTTTAATGGAGACAGCACATGCTTACTGTACACAACAAATGGAGACAGCACATGCTTACTGTACACAACAAATGGTGACAGCACATGCTTACTGTACACACAATAAATGGAGACAGCACATGCTTACTGTACACACAACAAATGGAGACAGCACATGCTTACTGTACACAACAAATGGAGACAGCACATGCTTACTGTACACAACAAATGGAGACAGCACATGCTTACTGTACACACAACAAATGGAGACAGCACATGCTTACTGTACACATAAAGGGAGACAGCACATGCTTACTGTAGACGCGTTTCACAGTATTCAGTATCAACACTTCCCTTTCCACAACACAAATTGAAAAATTTTAAACACAATATTTCTCAAAGTGTGTGTGCTTTTTGGAAAGGCCAGGCTCTTAACTTGATGAAAAAGTAAGTTTAAGAGATAACAAGGACCTCCACTGGCAGATGCAGGCTCCGATTCAACCCTACCTTCACATTTTAAAAAAAGTATGTGTTCATAGAAATGCGATGTTTTCTGTCAAGTAAATAAGTCTACAGTCTGTATTACTTGTTGTAAAACATGTGGGATGTATCTGTGAAGAAAACTAAAGAAAGAAAAATGAGCATTCCAAGATATAGATGAAGTGCTGATGTGGAGATGATTGACAAGCGAGGTTTCAGATCTAGAAAGAGAAATTAAGTTCACTCACAAACAAAAAAGTTGAGATGAATCAATTTCAACACATTTTATTGTTAGCCTGTAATGCCCAGAACATATGTAATCCAAAAGCATTGAAAAAAAAGTCATTTAGTACAAGTAGCACAGCAGAAACTATCCCTACCCCCTAAATGTTGAATGGGGTCGTGAGCCGACTTTTATGAAATTTTCAAGACATAATAGAAAATACATGTTTTTCAATAAAACAACTCTAACAGAAACATCAACAGAGAGCTACAATTGTCCTTATTACATAAAACCATGATAGTGGATTCCAAATTATTATTTCAAACATGCATAAAACATAATGAAGTGCTCAAGTGAGTACGCCAGTCAGCACTTATGTTCAAGAAACACAAATGATCACATTCTCAATGCAATCTTATTAAAAAAATAATGTAAATTGGAAACAAAAGAACAGTTTTGATCATATAGGGAAAAAAGTGACGCTACCTGTTGTCATGTGTGGCTACGGCAAGATTACCACTTTGGCTTCAGATAAGTCCTTCAAGTCAGGGAAAAACAAAACACTTCCCACATTTTCTCATGAATTGTCATTATTATATAAAATCATGATAGTGGATTCCAAATTATTACTTCTACCATGCATAAAACATAATTAAGTGCCCAAGTGAGTACGCCAGGGTCAGCACTTATGTTCAAGAAACACAAATGATCACATTCTCAATACAATCTTAATCCAAAGTAATGAAAATTGGAAACAAAAGAATGGTTTTGATCAGATAGGAAAAAAGTACTATGTAAATAAAAAAATCATGTACATTGGAAACAAAAGAAGTCTTGATCAGATGGGGAAAAAGTGACGCTGCCTGTTGTCGATGTGTGGTTGCGGCAAGATTTCCACTTCGGCTTCAGCGAGTGTGATCACAGACAAGTCCTCTATGTCAGGAAAAACAAAGTACTTTCCACATTTTTGCATGAACTGGAGCATGAACTCCCCCTGTTTTAGCGGATGCCTAGCTGGAATCACACTAGCCACATACACAAGTTTCTTGGTGTTGACTGTATGTGACTTGGACGTACTCGCCAACCTTGGGCACATCTGGGGCCAAGACGAGCGGAACAACATGGTTAGCTGTCCATAGTTCTGGGTTGATGTTATCCATGTCCTCACGGTTGGAGTACCAGAACAAAACAATGTTGTGGGACTCGATCTGTTCTGGTATGAATGTCCTGTTCATCTGTTGCCTGATGAAGGCATCTCCACGTGGAGGATACACGGATACCACATCTCACACTTAAACACATGCGCAGCGGCCAGCATATGCCATGGTCCAAGTGGTTTTCCTTGATGTGTGCAAGCCATTACTTCCATCTCGGCGTCTTTTACTGCGCTCCTTTTCCTTCTCGAGAAGCTCGGCATACTTCTCAGGGTTTGAATGCTTCATCTTTTGGCGCCATAGCGCCGCAGGCAGCGGCATCTTGCTGACCCTAGTAATGTAAAAAAAAAATTAGCTAAATAAATACAAATACAAAATAAGTATTAAAAAACTATGAATTCTTTTGTAGTATCTGCAGTACAAATTTTACTAAGTTGCAGTAGACTGAAAGCCAATCTATTTTGGCTATTATAATTGCTTATCAGATTATTATTATGAACATTATCAGTTAGAAAAAAAAAAAAAAAATACTCTGAATAATTCACATTCGGGTCATCAGCAAATACCTTAATGTGCCGCAGTATAATTTTAGAGTTAGAGCAGTTGCAGTCAAGCTTTTACAGGTCTAACTCTAAGCTTGGCTGAAATATTGCAGTGTCAACGATTTCTTAAGAACAACTTTAAAAATAAATAGCGAGTCTGTCCGTAAAAATAACGTTGGTTAAACACTGAGCGCAAAATCCGACCATAAAAGTAACGTCGGTACAACACTGCGTGCGAAGTCCGACCATAAACGTAACGTCGATACAGCACTGCACGCGGGGTCCGACTGACAAAGTAACGCCGGTAAAAACCGGCCACTGAAAGTCCGTCTTGGAAAGTAACGTCGGTCAACTATGCACATTCCCTTTCCGTCTGTGACAGCAACGTCGGTATATTCGATCAGAAACTGACATGAAACTCTTTCATTATCAGTTAACACTGAAATATTTCAAACTATGAACGAAGCCATCGGCTTAGCCAACTAGAACAAACTATTTTGGGCAGTAAAGTTTCGAAAATGCACGATTATATCAGCTTACCTCGAACTCTGTG
>JAWQFJ010002641.1:161750-214250 GCA_034096865.1 Theodoxus fluviatilis
GAGACAGCACATGCTTACTGTACACACAACAAATGGAGACAGCACATGCTTACTGTACACACATAAATGGAGACAGCACATGCTTACTGTACACACAACACATGGAGACAGCACATGCTTACTGTACACACAACACATGGAGACAGCACATGCTTACTGTACACACAACACATGGAGACAGCACATGCTTACTGTACACACAACACATGGAGACAGCACATGCTTACTGTACACACATACATGGAGACAGCACATGCTTACTGTACACACAACACATGGAGACAGCACATGCTTACTGTACACACAACACATGGAGACAGCACATGCTTACTGTACACACAACACATGGAGACAGCACATGCTTACTGTACACACAACACATGGAGACAGCACATGCTTACTGTACACACAACACATGGAGACAGCACATGCTTACTGTACACACAACACATGGAGACAGCACATGCTTACTGTACACACAACAAATGGAGACAGCACATGCTTACTGTACACACAACACATGGAGACAGCACATGCTTACTGTACACACACGGAATGGAGACAGCACTGCTTACTGTACACACAACAATGGAGACAGCACATGCTTACTGTACACACAACAAATGGAGACAGCACATGCTTACTGTACACACAACAAATGGAGACAGCACATGCTTACTGTACACACAAATGGAGACAGCACATGCTTACTGTACACACATAAATGGAGACAGCACATGCTTACTGTACACACATAAATGGAGACAGCACATGCTTACTGTACACACAACAAATGGAGACAGCACATGCTTACTGTACACACAACAAATGGAGACAGCACATGCTTACTGTACACACAACACATGGAGACAGCACATGCTTACTGTACACACAACAAATGGAGACAGCACATGCTTACTGTACACACAACACATGGAGACAGCACATGCTTACTGTACACATAAATGGAGACAGCACATGCTTACTGTACACACAACACATGGAGACAGCACATGCTTACTGTACACACAACACATGGAGACAGCACATGCTTACTGTACACACAACACATGGAGACAGCACATGCTTACTGTACACACAACAAATGGAGACAGCACATGCTTACTGTACACACAACACATGGAGACAGCACATGCTTACTGTACACACAACACATGGAGACAGCACATGCTTACTGTACACACAACACATGGAGACAGCACATGCTTACTGTACACACAACAAATGGAGACAGCACATGCTTACTGTACACACAACACATGGAGACAGCACATGCTTACTGTACACACAACAAATGGAGACAGCACATGCTTACTGTACACACAACACATGGAGACAGCACATGCTTACTGTACACACAACAAATGGAGACAGCACATGCTTACTGTACACACAACACATGGAGACAGCACATGCTTACTGTACACACAACAAATGGAGACAGCACATGCTTACTGTACACACAACACATGGAGACAGCACATGCTTACTGTACACACAACAAATGGAGACAGCACATGCTTACTGTACACACAACACATGGAGACAGCACATGCTTACTGTACACACAACAAATGGAGACAGCACATGCTTACTGTACACACAACAAATGGAGACAGCACATGCTTACTGTACACACAACACATGGAGACAGCACATGCTTACTGTACACACAACAAATGGAGACAGCACATGCTTACTGTACACACAACACATGGAGACAGCACATGCTTACTGTACACACAACAAATGGAGACAGCACATGCTTACTGTACACACAACAAATGGAGACAGCACATGCTTACTGTACACACAACACATGGAGACAGCACATGCTTACTGTACACACAACAAATGGAGACAGCACATGCTTACTGTACACACAACAAATGGAGACAGCACATGCTTACTGTACACACAACAAATGGAGACAGCACATGCTTACTGTACACACAACAAATGGAGACAGCACATGCTTACTGTACACACAACAAATGGAGACAGCACATGCTTACTGTACACACAACAAATGGAGACAGCACATGCTTACTGTACACACAACAAATGGAGACAGCACATGCTTACTGTACACACAACAAATGGAGACAGCACATGCTTACTGTACACACAACAAATGGAGACAGCACATGCTTACTGTACACACAACACATGGAGACAGCACATGCTTACTGTACACACAACAAATGGAGACAGCACATGCTTACTGTACACACAACAAATGGAGACAGCACATGCTTACTGTACACACAACACATGGAGACAGCACATGCTTACTGTACACACAACAAATGGAGACAGCACATGCTTACTGTACACACAACACATGGAGACAGCACATGCTTACTGTACACACAACACATGGAGACAGCACATGCTTACTGTACACACAACACATGGAGACAGCACATGCTTACTGTACACACAACACATGGAGACAGCACATGCTTACTGTACACACAACACATGGAGACAGCACATGCTTACTGTACACACAACACATGGAGACAGCACATGCTTACTGTACACACAACACATGGAGACAGCACATGCTTACTGTACACACAACACATGGAGACAGCACATGCTTACTGTACACACAACACATGGAGACAGCACATGCTTACTGTACACACAACAAATGGAGACAGCACATGCTTACTGTACACACAACACATGGAGACAGCACATGCTTACTGTACACACAACAAATGGAGACAGCACATGCTTACTGTACACACAACAAATGGAGACAGCACATGCTTACTGTACACACAACAAATGGAGACAGCACATGCTTACTGTACACACAACAAATGGAGACAGCACATGCTTACTGTACACACAACAAATGGAGACAGCACATGCTTACTGTACACACAACAAATGGAGACAGCACATGCTTACTGTACACACATAAATGGAGACAGCACATGCTTACTGTACACACAACAAATGGAGACAGCACATGCTTACTGTACACACAACAAATGGAGACAGCACATGCTTACTGTACACACATAAATGGAGACAGCACATGCTTACTGTACACACAACAAATGGAGACAGCACATGCTTACTGTACACACAACAAATGGAGACAGCACATGCTTACTGTACACACAACAAATGGAGACAGCACATGCTTACTGTACACACATAAATGGAGACAGCACATGCTTACTGTACACACAACAAATGGAGATAGCACATGCTTACTGTACACACATAAATGGAGACAGCACATGCTTACTGTACACACAACAAATGGAGACAGCACATGCTTACTGTACACACAACAAATGGAGACAGCACATGCTTACTGTACACACAAATGGAGACAGCACATGCTTACTGTACACACAACAAATGGAGACAGCACATGCTTACTGTACACATAAATGGAGACAGCACATGCTTACTGTACACACAACAAATGGAGACAGCACATGCTTACTGTACACACAACAAATGGAGACAGCACATGCTTACTGTACACACAACAAATGGAGACAGCACATGCTTACTGTACACACAACAAATGGAGACAGCACATGCTTACTGTACACACAACAAATGGAGACAGCACATGCTTACTGTACACACATAAATGGAGACAGCACATGCTTACTGTACACACAACAAATGGAGACAGCACATGCTTACTGTACACACAACACATGGAGACAGCACATGCTTACTGTACACACAACACATGGAGACAGCACATGCTTACTGTACACACAACAAATGGAGACAGCACATGCTTACTGTACACACAACAAATGGAGACAGCACATGCTTACTGTACACACAACACATGGAGACAGCACATGCTTACTGTACACACAACACATGGAGACAGCACATGCTTACTGTACACACAACAAATGGAGACAGCACATGCTTACTGTACACACAACAAATGGAGACAGCACATGCTTACTGTACACACAACACATGGAGACAGCACATGCTTACTGTACACACAACAAATGGAGACAGCACATGCTTACTGTACACACAACAAATGGAGACAGCACATGCTTACTGTACACACAACACATGGAGACAGCACATGCTTACTGTACACACAACAAATGGAGACAGCACATGCTTACTGTACACACAACAAATGGAGACAGCACATGCTTACTGTACACACAACAAATGGAGACAGCACATGCTTACTGTACACACAACAAATGGAGACAGCACATGCTTACTGTACACACAACACATGGAGACAGCACATGCTTACTGTACACACAACAAATGGAGACAGCACATGCTTACTGTACACACAACACATGGAGACAGCACATGCTTACTGTACACACAACAAATGGAGACAGCACATGCTTACTGTACTGTACACACAACACATGGAGACAGCACATGCTTACTGTACACATAAAGGGAGACAGCACATGCTTACTGTACACACAACAAATGGAGACAGCACATGCTTACTGTACACACAACACATGGAGACAGCACATGCTTACTGTACACACAACAAATGGAGACAGCACATGCTTACTGTACTGTACACACAACACATGGAGACAGCACATGCTTACTGTACACACAACAAATGGAGACAGCACATGCTTACTGTACTGTACACACAACACATGGAGACAGCACATGCTTACTGTACACACAACAAATGGAGACAGCACATGCTTACTGTACACACAACAAATGGAGACAGCACATGCTTACTGTATACACAACAAATGGAGACAGCACATGCTTACTGTACACATAACAAATGGAGTCAGCACATGCTTACTGTACACACAACAAATGGAGACAGCACATGCTTACTGTACACATAAATGAAGACAGCACATGCTTACTGTACACACAACAAATGGAGACAGCACATGCTTACTGTATGCAACAAATGGAGACAGCACATGCTTACTGTACACACAACAAATGGAGACAGCACATGCTTACTGTACGCAACAAATGGAGACAGCACATGCTTACTGTACACATAAATGAAGACAGCACATGCTTACAGTACACACAACAAATGGAGACAGCACATGCTTACTGTACTGTACACACAACAAATGGAGACAGCACATGCTTACTGTACGCAACAAATGAAGACAGCACATGCTTACTGTACACACAACAAATGGAGACAGCACATGCTTACTGTACACACAACAAATGGAGACAGCACATGCTTACTGTACACATAAAGGGAGACAGCACATGCTTACTGTACACACAACAAATGGAGACAGCACATGCTTACTGTACACACAACAAATGGAGACAGCACATGCTTACTGTACACACAACAAATGGAGACAGCACATGCTTACTGTACACACAACAAATGGAGACAGCACATGCTTACTGTACACACAACAAATGGAGACAGCACATGCTTACTGTACACACAACAAATGGAGACAGCACATGCTTACTGTACACAACAAATGGAGACAGCACATGCTTACTGTACGCAACAAATGGAGACAGCACATGCTTACTGTACACACAACAAATGGAGACAGCACATGCTTACTGTACACATAACAAATGGAGACAGCACATGCTTACTGTACACACAACAAATGGAGATAGCACATGCTTACTGTACACACAACAAATGGAGACAGCACATGCTTACTGTACACATAAATGAAGACAGCACATGCTTACTGTACACACAACACATGGAGACAGCACATGCTTACTGTACACACAACAAATGGAGACAGCACATGCTTACTGTACACATAAAGGGAGACAGCACATGCTTACTGTACACACAACACATGGAGACAGCACATGCTTACTGTACACACAACAAATGGAGACAGCACATGCTTACTGTACACACAACACATGGAGACAGCACATGCTTACTGTACACACAACACATGGAGACAGCACATGCTTACTGTACACACAACACATGGAGACAGCACATGCTTACTGTACACACAACAAATGGAGACAGCACATGCTTACTGTACACACATAAATGGAGACAGCACATGCTTACTGTACACACAACAAATGGAGACAGCACATGCTTACTGTACACACATAAATGAAGACAGCACATGCTTACTGTACACACAACAAATGGAGACAGCACATGCTTACTGTACACAACAAATGGAGACAGCACATGCTTACTGTACACACAACAAATGGAGACAGCATATGCTTACTGTACACATAAAGGGAGACAGCACATGCTTACTGTACACACAACAAATGGAGACAGCACATGCTTACTGTACTGTACACACAACACATGGAGACAGCACTTGCTTACTGTACACACAACACATGGAGACAGCACATGCTTACTGTACTGTACACACAACAAATGGAGACAGCATATGCTTACTGTACACATAAAGGGAGACAGCACATGCTTACTGTACACACAACAAATGGAGACAGCACATGCTTACTGTACACACAACAAATGGAGACAGCATATGCTTACTGTACACATAACAAATGGAGACAGCACATGCTTACTGTACACACAACAAAAGGAGACAGCACATGCTTACTGTACACAACAAATGGAGACAGCACATGCTTACTGTACACACAACACATGGAGACAGCACATGCTTACTGTACACACAACACATGGAGACAGCACATGCTTACTGTACACACAACAAACGGAGACAGCACATGCTTACTGTACACGCAACAAATGGAGACAGCACATGCTTACTGTACACACAACAAACGGAGACAGCACATGCTTACTGTACACGCAACAAACGGAGACAGCACATGCTTACTGTACACGCAACAAATGGAGACAGCACATGCTTACTGTACACACAACAAATGGAGACAGCACATGCTTACTGTACACACAACAAATGGAGACAGCACATGCTTACTGTACACACAACAAATGGAGACAGCACATGCTTACTGTACTGTACACACAACAAATGGAGACAGCACATGCTTACTGTACACACAACAAATGGAGACAGCACATGCTTACTGTACACACAACAAATGGAGACAGCACATGCTTACTGTACACACAACAAATGGAGACAGCACATGCTTACTGTACACACAACAAATGGAGACAGCACATGCTTACTGTACACACAACAAATGGAGACAGCACATGCTTACTGTACACACAACAAATGGAGACAGCACATGCTTACTGTACACACAACAAATGGAGACAGCACATGCTTACTGTACACACAACAAATGGAGACAGCACATGCTTACTGTACACACAACAAATGGAGACAGCACATGCTTACTGTACACACAACAAATGGAGACAGCACATGCTTACTGTACACACAACAAATGGAGACAGCACATGCTTACTGTACACACAACAAATGGAGACAGCACATGCTTACTGTACACACAACAAATGGAGACAGCACATGCTTACTGTACACACAACAAATGGAGACAGCACATGCTTACTGTACACACAACAAATGGAGACAGCACATGCTTACTGTACACACAACAAATGGAGACAGCACATGCTTACTGTACACACAACAAATGGAGACAGCACATGCTTACTGTACACACAACAAATGGAGACAGCACATGCTTACTGTACACACAACAAATGGAGACAGCACATGCTTACTGTACACACAACAAATGGAGACAGCACATGCTTACTGTACACACAACAAATGGAGACAGCACATGCTTACTGTACACACAACAAATGGAGACAGCACATGCTTACTGTACACACAACAAATGGAGACAGCACATGCTTACTGTACACACAACAAATGGAGACAGCACATGCTTACTGTACACACAACAAATGGAGACAGCACATGCTTACTGTACACACAACAAATGGAGACAGCACATGCTTACTGTACACACAACAAATGGAGACAGCACATGCTTACTGTACACACAACAAATGGAGACAGCACATGCTTACTGTACACACATAAATGGAGACAGCACATGCTTACTGTACACACAACAAATGGAGACAGCACATGCTTACTGTACACACAACAAATGGAGACAGCACATGCTTACTGTACACACAACAAATGGAGACAGCACATGCTTACTGTACACACAACAAATGGAGACAGCACATGCTTACTGTACACACAACAAATGGAGACAGCACATGCTTACTGTACACACAACAAATGGAGACAGCACATGCTTACTGTACACACAACAAATGGAGACAGCACATGCTTACTGTACACACAACAAATGGAGACAGCACATGCTTACTGTACACACAACAAATGGAGACAGCACATGCTTACTGTACACACAACAAATGGAGACAGCACATGCTTACTGTACACACAACAAATGGAGACAGCACATGCTTACTGTACACACAACAAATGGAGACAGCACATGCTTACTGTACACACAACAAATGGAGACAGCACATGCTTACTGTACACACAACAAATGGAGACAGCACATGCTTACTGTACACACAACAAATGGAGACAGCACATGCTTACTGTACACACAACAAATGGAGACAGCACATGCTTACTGTACACACAACAAATGGAGACAGCACATGCTTACTGTACACACAACAAATGGAGACAGCACATGCTTACTGTACACACAACAAATGGAGACAGCACATGCTTACTGTACACACAACAAATGGAGACAGCACATGCTTACTGTACACACAACAAATGGAGACAGCACATGCTTACTGTACACACAACAAATGGAGACAGCACATGCTTACTGTACACACAACAAATGGAGACAGCACATGCTTACTGTACACACAACAAATGGAGACAGCACATGCTTACTGTACACACAACAAATGGAGACAGCACATGCTTACTGTACACACAACAAATGGAGACAGCACATGCTTACTGTACACACAACAAATGGAGACAGCACATGCTTACTGTACACACAACAAATGGAGACAGCACATGCTTACTGTACACACAACAAATGGAGACAGCACATGCTTACTGTACACACAACAAATGGAGACAGCACATGCTTACTGTACACACAACAAATGGAGACAGCACATGCTTACTGTACACACAACAAATGGAGACAGCACATGCTTACTGTACACACAACAAATGGAGACAGCACATGCTTACTGTACACACAACAAATGGAGACAGCACATGCTTACTGTACACACAACAAATGGAGACAGCACATGCTTACTGTACACACAACAAATGGAGACAGCACATGCTTACTGTACACACAACAAATGGAGACAGCACATGCTTACTGTACACACAACAAATGGAGACAGCACATGCTTACTGTACACACAACAAATGGAGACAGCACATGCTTACTGTACACACAACAAATGGAGACAGCACATGCTTACTGTACACACAACAAATGGAGACAGCACATGCTTACTGTACACACAACAAATGGAGACAGCACATGCTTACTGTACACACAACAAATGGAGACAGCACATGCTTACTGTACACACAACACATGGAGACAGCACATGCTTACTGTACACACAACAAATGGAGACAGCACATGCTTACTGTACACACAACAAATGGAGACAGCACATGCTTACTGTACACACAACAAATGGAGACAGCACATGCTTACTGTACACACAACACATGGAGACAGCACATGCTTACTGTACACACATAAATGGAGACAGCACATGCTTACTGTACACACAACAAATGGAGACAGCACATGCTTACTGTACACACAACAAATGGAGACAGCACATGCTTACTGTACACACAACAAATGGAGACAGCACATGCTTACTGTACACAACAAATGGAGACAGCACATGCTTACTGTACACACAACAAATGGAGACAGCACATGCTTACTGTACACACAACAAATGGAGACAGCACATGCTTACTGTACACAACAAATGGAGACAGCACATGCTTACTGTACACACAACACATGGAGACAGCACATGCTTACTGTACACACAACAAATGGAGACAGCACATGCTTACTGTACACACAACACATGGAGACAGCACATGCTTACTGTACACACAACACATGGAGACAGCACATGCTTACTGTACACACAACACATGGAGACAGCACATGCTTACTGTACACACAACACATGGAGACAGCACATGCTTACTGTACACACAACACATGGAGACAGCACATGCTTACTGTACACACAACACATGGAGACAGCACATGCTTACTGTACACACAACACATGGAGACAGCACATGCTTACTGTACACACAACACATGGAGACAGCACATGCTTACTGTACACACAACACATGGAGACAGCACATGCTTACTGTACACACAACAAATGGAGACAGCACATGCTTACTGTACACACAACACATGGAGACAGCACATGCTTACTCTACACAACAGCAAATGGGACAGCACATGCTTACTGTACACACAACACTTGGAGACAGCACATGCTTACTGTACACACACCAAATGGAGACAGCACATGCTTACTGTACTGTACACACAACAAATGGAGACAGCACATGCTTACTGTACACACAACACATGGAGACAGCACATGCTTACTGTACACACAACAATTGGAGACAGCACATTCTTACTGTACACACAACACATGGAGACAGCACATGCTTACTGTACACACACCAAATGGAGACAGCACATGCTTACTGTACACACAACAAATGGAGACAGCACATGCTTACTGTACACACAACACATGGAGACAGCACATGCTTACTGTACACACAACAATTGGAGACAGCACATGCTTACTGTACACACAACACATGGAGACAGCACATGCTTACTGTACACACACCAAATGGAGACAGCACATGCTTACTGTACCCACAACCAGGGAGCTTGTTCATGAATTGGCTATCTAGTCTTTGTCGAAGGTTGTGTTATGCAAATTGTAACATATTAAAAGCCGTTTCAAAGAATCTTCCTCTGCAATATATCCATTGTGTTTGCAAATTGAAAACTGTTTCAAGTATGTTGTGTTTTAGGTTGGCCTTCCTTTCATTGTTTTATACAGAGATCCTAATATTCGTCCCAAGATTGAGAGAATCTTCAACATTTGGGAGGAGCGGAGTGTGTACTCCTCCGACTTCATCGCAGACCTCAAGGGGCTTATCGGTAAGTTGTCTCCCTTTGTGGTGTTTGCTGTAGCACCGGACTTGTTCATTCAATGTAAGGTTTTTGTAAAAGTGACACCCTCATAGTGAAGGTATGACTTGTTTACATGTTGTATGCAAACAGATTGACTTCGTACCATAAGCTCTACTCCTACCAAGCCGCTACAGGTGTGCTAAATTGGTGAACGTCAGTGGTGTGGGACTTTAGAGATTGTAGCCCTCTACCAGCTAGATCACCTGTGATAAACTGCTCATTTTTATAACCAACCTTATTGCAACTAAACTACTGAAAATTCAAGCAGCATTATTTTTTCCTTTCCACACAACTGGTTATGAGACATGAGCCTTGTTACAAAGCTGACAGGCTTTGATACACCGGCCAAGTTGTAGATTGCCAAATTCGATCCTTTTTGCTGTGAGAGAAAGCGATTTACAGGAGAAATGGCAGACATGACATCAGTGTTGCTTTGCAAGAAAGCTGTACGCTCATTCCCTATCTAGCTGTGCTGGGTCATAGAAATCCAAAAATAGTTTGATGTGAGAAGGAAGTCTACTCGCAGTCAGGGGAAAGGAATGGAGACTCGGGTGTGCTGCTTGATGTAATCTACCCTGAACTTGAGTAATTTTATCTGAGTCCTGTAGGCTGTTACAGATAGGTTTTAGAGTAATTTTATCTGAGACCTGTGGGCTGTTACAGATAGGTTTTAGAGTAGCTTTATCTGAGACCTGTGGGCTGTTACAGATAGGTTTTAGAGTAACTTTATCTGAGACCTGTGGGCTGTTACAGATATGTTTTAGAGTAATTTTATCTGAGACCTGTGGGCTGTTACAGATAGGTTTTAGAGTAATTTTATCTGAGACCTGTGGGCTGTTACAGATAGGTTTTAGAGTAATTTTATCTGAGACCTGTGGGCTGTTAATGATAGGTTTTAGAATTAGAGTAACTTTATCTGAGACCTGTGGGCTGTTACAGATAGGTTTTAGAGTAATTTTATCTGAGACCCGTAGGCTGTTACAGATAGGTTTTAGAGTAATTTTATCTGAGACCTGTAGGCTGTTACATATAGGTTTTAGAGTAATTTTATCTGAGACCCGTAGGCTGTTACAGATAGGTTTTAGAGTAACTTTATCTGAGACCTGTGGGCTGTTAATGATAGGTTTTAGAGTAATTTTATCTGAGACCTGTGGGCTGTTACAGATAGGTTTTAGAGTAACTTTATCTGAGACCTGTGGGCTGTTACAGATAGGTTTTAGAGTAACTTTATCTGAGACCTGTGGGCTGTTACAGATAGGTTTTAGAGTAATTTTATCTGAGACCTGTGGGCTGTTACAGATAGGTTTTAGAGTAACTTTATCTGAGACCTGTGGGCTGTTACAGATAGGTTTTAGAGTAATTTTATCTGAGACCCGTAGGCTGTTACAGATAGGTTTTAGAGTAATTTTATCTGAGACCTGTGGGCTGTTAATGATAGGTTTTAGAGTAATTTTATCTGAGACCTGTAGGCTGTTACAGATAGGTTTTAGAGTAATTTTATCTGAGACCTGTAGGCTGTTACAGATAGATTTTAGAGTAACTTTATCTGAGACCTGTGGGCTGTTACAGATAGGTTTTAGAGTAATTTTATCTGAGACCTGTGGGCTGTTACAGATAGGTTTTAGAGTAATTTTATCTGAGACCTGTAGGCTGTTACAGATAGGTTTTAGAGTAATTTTATCTGAGACCTGTAGGCTGTTACAGATAGGTTTTAGAGTAATTTTATCTGAGACCTGTGGGCTGTTACAGATAGGTTTTAGAGTAATTTTATCTGAGACCTGTGGGCTGTTACAGATAGGTTTTAGAGTAATTTTATCTGAGACCTGTGGGCTGTTACAGATAGGTTTTAGAGTAACTTTATCTGAGACCTGTGGGCTGTTACAGATAGGTTTTAGAGTAACTTTATCTGAGACCTGTGGGCTGTTACAGATAGGTTGAGCCCCTCATGTGTGGTTGACCATGCTCATTTTTTTTAAATTATGATTATCACCCAGCACTTTGAATTTTGCTATTTGTTTGCTTTTGTTTTTATCCATTTCCACCATATTTCCTGGTGTGATTTGCAAAGGGCAAAACTTGCAGTTACTGAAATTAGCTGTGGTGATATTGAAGTGAAAGGCATGACACAGCCTACAGAACTAGCTGTGGTGATATTGAAGTGAAAGGCATGACAGCCTACAGAACTAGCTGTGGTGATATTGAAGTGAAAGGTATGACAGCCTACAGAACTAGCTGTGGTGATATTGAAGTGAAAGGTATGACAGCCTACAGAACTAGCTGTGGTGATATTGAAGTGAAAGGCATGACAGCCTACAGAACTAGCTGTGGTGATATTGAAGTGAAAGGTATGATAGCCTACAGAACTAGCTGTGGTGATATTGAAGTGAAAGGCATGACAGCCTACAGAACTAGCTGGGGTGATATTGAAGTGAAAGGTATGATAGCCTACAGAACTAGCTGTGGTGATATTGAAGTGAAAGGCATGACAGCCTACAGAACTAGCTGGGGTGATATTGAAGTGAAAGGTATGACAGCCTACAGAACTAGCTGTGGTGATATTGAAGTGAAAGGTATGACAGCCTACAGAACTAGCTGTGGTGATATTGAAGTGAAAGGTATGACAGCCTACAGAACTAGCTGTGGTGATATTGAAGTGAAAGGTATGACAGCCTACAGAACTAGCTGTGGTGATATTGAAGTGAAAGGTATGACAGCCTACAGAACTAGCTGTGGTGATATTGAAGTGAAAGGTATGACAGCCTACAGAACTAGCTGTGGTGATATTGAAGTGAAAGGCATGACAGACTACAGAACTAGCTGTGGTGATATTGAAGTGAAAGGTATGATAGCCTACAGAACTAGCTGTGGTGATATTGAAGTAAAAGGCATGACAGCCTACAGAACTAGCTGTGGTGATATTGAAGTGAAAGGTATGACAGCCTACAGAACTAGCTGTGGTGATATTGAAGTGAAAGGTATGACAGCCTACAGAACTAGCTGTGGTGATATTGAAGTGAAAGGTATGACAGCCTACAGAACTAGCTGTGGTGATATTGAAGTGAAAGGTATGATAGCCTACAGAACTAGCTGGGGTGATATTGAAGGGAAAGGTATGACAGCCTACACAAGCTGTTTTGCTGTACTACAGTATTCAGTCATGTATTTGCTTGGTTTTTTTGATAGGTGGATTGGTTTTTGGTTTTCCTCATGTCACCATTTCTAAAGAGTTGCTGTCGTGGTGGGTCCCCAAGGGCAGCAGTAGGCAGGAAGTGCCGATCCCTGAGAGTGCACTAAGAACTTCATGCAGGATGGCATGGCATTTTGTGGAAGGAATGGTTGTTTGAAAAACGGAATGTTTTAACTCACTGGAGTCGTGGCTAAATATTGTGATTGTTCTCCGGAATGGTAAGTTTTTCATGCATTTTCAAACATATAATAAAAATACAAAGGCATAAGATAACAAGGCAAATTATATCTCAAATGAAAGCTCTTTATTTACTCTTTACACCCAAAGAATGATCTAAGTGACTAAATGTCCTAATTATGAATTACACACCATAGAATTGAGTGTGTACATGTACAAAAATGAAAAAGTAGGAAAAAAAACTTGTAGTCCGGGAGATCCGGTGAAAGGAGGGTTGAATGGATAGTTCCGCATTTTCCTCACCCAGTCATCATCGTCATTGTTCTCGCTGTCATCATCATCCCCTTCAACAGAGGCATGGCGAGAAGAATCCCTTCTAACTGCATTGCGGGGACTTGCACGAGTTCGGCGAGGTGTCGATCGCGACAGACCGCTGGTGCTCGGATGAGGCGATCCTGAACTGCTCGTGTCGGCTGAACTTTCTTCATCACTGTCACTCCAATCGCCAAGCTGATCATCAGCGAGTTCCATGAATTCACAATCGCTATCATCACTTTCATTATACTCTTCTTCTCATAGACAATGAAATAAGAGCATCTTCCTCATTAAAGCTATCAGAAATAGCAAGTTCCAGCATCTCCGTTCATCGCTCTATCGCCATTTTGACAACAGGTACACCATACGCACAAAAGTTATGATTTCTGATCATCGGTATAATAATAATAATAATGGATATTTCTATAGCGCTTATTCTCAGGTGAGCTCTAAGCGCTTTACAATCTCGTTCACACATCACAAGCAGACAATCAGATACAAGCAAATCACGTAGGCAATGAACACTACCCCAGCGAAACGGTCTGGAATCTTTCCAGAACAATTCTAGAAATGTTCCAGAATATTCTAGAATATGACTTCTGGAACCAAAGTCCAAGATTCTGGAATAATGACAGAAGATTAAATGAGAATTCAAGAGAATATTCTAGAATATATTCTACAGGGTTCGTACAGGTCATGGAAAACCTGGAAAGTCATGGAATTAGATTTTTCATTTTCCAGGCCTGGAAAGTCATGGAATTTCAACTTAGGTCATGGAAAGTCATGGAATTTAAGAAAGAAAAAAAAAGAAAGAAAAAAAGACGTTTTCTAGGCTGTGCTTCGCGCGATACTCTCAATCTAATTTTAAACGCTGAGCACGTCAGGAAAACGTGCCCTTGCATCCCATTGGTTAATTCTGAAGGCTCGTGTGCCTTCTGCTTCCTGATTGGTTCTTTGGCTAGGTGACCTCGTTTCATTTCCACGCCGGTCCAGTCAGTTGGTTCAAACGAGGACAGAGTGAAAAGAGATTGTTTTGTTTGTAGTGCAGTGTTTCTTTGAGAATCAGATTATCATCATGCCTGGAAAGTGTCGCTTTCAAGACTCTTGGACAGGAGACCCTGAATACCGTGAGTGGGTCATGCGAGCGAGAGTGGATGGGATGGCAAAGTGCCGATTTTGTGAAAAAGACTTTGATGTATCCAACATGGGAGCGGCAGCGTTGAAAAGCCACATGAAAGGTGTCGCGCACCAGGCGCGTGCTAAAAAACACCAAGAAGAAAAGAGCAAACGTCAAACACGAATATCAGATTTTGTTCAAACTGCAAAAAATGCCGAGACAGAGAGTGCTTCAAAGGTGGTGGTTCCAGCTGGCGCTGCTACGCCGGTCGAAACTAGGCCTGCACCCACTGGCAGTGGCAGTAGATCTACTGGGATTGACACTTTCTTGACAACAGAGGACACACTGAAAGTAGAAATTTTGTGGACTTTGAGAATGGTCATCTCCCACTTCTCATTCTCCAGTACCAAAGGAATGAACGAGCTGTTCCGTCGCATGTTTCCCGACAGTGTCATCACCTCCAAGTTTGCCTTGAGTGAAAGCAAAGCCCGGTACTTGACAACTTTTGGTCTGGGGCCACATTTCTTAGACATGCTCAAGGCAAAGGCCCGGTCTTCTGATTCTCTGGTGCTGCTCTTTGATGAGTCCCTGAATGCTGAACTTCAGAAGAAACAGCTGGATATCCATGTCCGATTTTGCTATTTACCATTTGGCGCTGGATCAAAATGGCGACCGCATGTCTGCTTCAAAATGTTGCTGTTTCTAACGTAATTTGGTCAAATATAGTTCTGGTTTAATTAGAATAGCTTAAATATATCATATTCAAGAAGGGGATAACGATATATATGCTCATTTCTAAGCCATTTCGAAGACATTAGAGCCATTTCGGTAAATAGCATGACCGTCAAAATCACACAATGGCGAGTAAGAGCGTGACGGCGCAGATGCGATTTTGACGGACAAATCAGCTTAAATCGGTTAGTTTATTGGGGTTTTTGTTTCAGTTTATGCTAGAACAATCATTTAGGAAGATATTTCTTGCAATATTTTGCACATATTGGAAAAAGTAAATTGTAGAACTCGGGACCTTCAGCGAGTGCTAAATAGACGCCGCACGCGATGTTCGAAGAAATTTCATCAGACCGGAAGTGGCCGTCGGTTCGATAGAATCCACTTTTTCTAGGATTCGCACATATCAGTAGCACAAAATACCAATGTAACATGAAAGATGAAAGTCTTTCTGAGTTGTCTAATTTTTTTTAACTAGTGGTAGCCAAAATGCACTCGGCAATACCACTTCACTTTCATGGCTAATTGTGGACAATCCACAAAATATTGTGAATAAAAACAAGAATGAAAGTTGTTTATGAAGCAGAAGGTTTCAAGAACATGTGTCGTGTAGTTTTGTGTTAATCCGTCTTATTTCCGCTGAGAACATACAAGCCGATTATGTAAAAAAAAACACCCTCCGCCACTACCGACTCGCGGTGGCTCGACGGAGTTTGCATTTCGCGACTCGGGTTGGTCTCTTCTAAACACTCGTCCGTCGAAGTTTCTCATTTGATCAAGTTGAAACTTTACTACTCATTAGAGGAAAGATTGCTCTTTCGTTCGGTGTATGTTTGAACTTCCGGTGAAAATCGAAAGACGAGTTATGGATGAAAGTTCGAACGTCATCGGACATTTTGTTAAAATTTGCTCACTCCCGCTTTTCCGATCAATTTCGTACAGACACCCTCGGATTCTACAAGATTTCCCCCTTCCAACGCTATATTCGATGTTAATGTACGATGAATCTACTTTTTGTCTAGCGCCCGGATTGTGCGCTTGAAAGGAGAAAACAGGCGGAAATTTTCCACCTGTTTATGTGTACATCAGGCCGCAATGGCGTTGTGTAGACGCGTGCTCGATTACCACATTCAGCGTGCGTTAATCGTTGAAGCACCAGACAATTTGGGACAAAAGTATCATCATTTTAAGGAGTACTTGTTTGAAAATTTACTGCATTTGTCAGTTTTTGAATCACTCTGCTGTAAAAATAATAAAAAGAATTAGATTTTTTTTTACAACGGGTGTATTGTGCGTGAGTTTGGTCGTGCGCCATACACTTTTCTCTTTAAAATTGTCATGTATCACAGTACGCTAGGTCATGGAAAATGTTGTTGAAGGTCATGGAAAGTCATGGAAAAGTCATGGAATTTTGTATCTAAAAACCTGTACGAACCCTGATTCTAGAATATTCTAGAATATATTCTAGAATATTCTAGAATATATTCTAGAATATTCTAGAATGGTAATGAATTCCCAGCTAAACGGTCTGGAATCTTTCCAGAACAATTCTAGAAATGTTCCAGAATATTCTAGAATATGACTTCTGGAACCAAAGTCCAAGATTCTGGAATAATGACAGAAGATTAAATGAGAATTCAAGAGAATATTCTAGAATATTCTAGAATGGTAATGAATGTTCTAGAAATGAATGAAATGAATGAAAGTTCTAGAATAATTCTGGAATTATTCCAGATTATTCTGGGATGTTATTCCAGAATATTATAGAATACTGACAGATAATTCTGGAACAATTCAAGATGAAATTCCAGAAAACTGACTGCACATTCTGGAACAATTCAAGAACAATAATATTATTTAGAAGAATAAAGGTAATAGAGTATTTTGGAATTGTTTAGCAACAACATTCAAACAGAATATTTAGTTAAGAAACAACAAACCAATATCTGTTAAATGTAGATTATTTAATACAGATATTGAAATGGTATATAATGATGATCACTGCATACATAAAGCAAGAATTGCTTACCACAGTTCAGTTGCAACAGTGCACAATGTGTGTATTTCTGAAAAGATTTCAATTGCAGTTTTCATTACATTTACAATAATGATGGAATTCTTTTTTTATACATATAAATAAATCATGATTAACTATTCAGAAGTCTTCAGTGTAGTGTCAATGGTTGAGAAAACATTAAAAATAAAACAAAGGAAAAAGAAATGCATATATATCTAAGCAAAAGCTTAGAAAATGTTTATGAGACAAATAGGGCAAATTTCCTGTATCAAATCTGATTCGTGCTTGCAAACATTATACAACACTTAGATGGCCTAATTCCTATGACATTATAGCTGAGCTTCAGATAACATTCAGTTCAAATGTCAACTGCCTCAGAGTAATCTCCTCTGAAACACTGTGAAGGAGCTAAAACATAACACAGTTTTGATGCTCAGGTATCCTGGTCTGAGCTAGAAAAGGTGGCATGAATTTCATGTACTTAGTTTGATGGTGTTTGAAACAACTGCACACATCAGATGATATCTGAATCACCAATTAAATTCCATCCAACTGATTTTATCAATCAAATCCCATTCATAATTGTATCTCATACCTTACAATTCTTGTGAGCAGTGAAGAAAGTTATTGGGGACCTAATTGTAGATGCAGGTACCGCCACAGAGAAAGGAATCTCTCTCGATATTGCCTTGGGGAACTTAGTCTCGAAAAGCCACTTTTTCTGTCGCCAAAAATCTTGCTTCTGATGCAAGCGAAGCACACCCATTGCGATGCAGAGACCGATGAAAGTTTTCATCTCAGGAACTGTCACAGGCGCCCACTTGGAGCTGGCAGTCCAGGCAGGAGGTGGATTCTTCTGTCTCTCTCTCTCAGCGTCCGAGGTGGATTCTTCTGTCTCTCTCTCTCAGCGTCCGAGGGGATGTCAATCTTCACTCCTTGAGCGCGTCGAAAGGCGTGTCGCATACGAGAACGAAAACCTCTCACTCTCGGATCAAGATCCATCTGCACGCGTCGTGTGGCTGTTTATGTCCTCCATCATGTTGGCATCTGGGAATCCGTTGAACAGCGGGACATAGGTCGCCATCACAGTGCTCCTGCAGCCTCAGGACGACTCCACGGGCACCGCGACAGTCCTGTGAAGCACTGGGCGAATACTCGAGCTCGAGTCGGCGAATGATTCCTTTTAGAGATGTACCGCTTGAATTTCAAAGTCCACCCTGACCAAGCTTTTCCGTTCGTGCAGAGATTCGATCTCCATTTTCCGTCTTGAACTGCCCCAGTGACCAGTCTCATTCAAAATCAGAATCAGAATCAATGTCGCTTCCTTCGCTCTCATCCGATGCGGAGTTGGCCATGACGCGAAAAAAGACAGAACGTCAGTCGAAATCTCGACAAAAATCGCCATAACAGAGCTAAAACTTGTCCGATTTCGATCAAACTAATGCACAAGTTTGTAAGTGCGCGGTCTCTCTGCTTCCCAGCAGGCATTGCGATAAGTCGGCCACTTCCGTTTGCTGTTTGCTATTTTTAGATCTTGACGTAAACAACGCGAGGGACAAAGTACGTCGCTCCCTAAGCGAAGGGGGGAATTGCTATGTGCGCGTTCCATCTGAAGCGCATGGGTTATATGAACATCAACATCAAATTTACATTTATGTATGTTGACAGTAAATCTTATATTCGGAGTGTGATCACTAAAGTGTCTTGCGTGTGTGTTAAAATGCTTTGTTGTTCACTTCTCTTCTTTTTTTTTGAACTCGAACTCGAACATTTTAATTTTTATTGGATGAGAGTGATAGAGAAAGAGAGAGAGAGACACACACACACACACATAGAGAGAGAGAGAGCGAGAGAGAGAGCTCTAGAATGCCTTATAACGTCATATTCTAAAGTTTTTTTACGTCACGTATTACATCATTTTTGTGTTTCTACATCGTTCACTGAAGAAGGGCGTGTGCCCGAAAGTCTTTGATTTTGGTGTTAGTCGTGGTTTATTTCTTATTTATTATATTTTTTAATATCATTTTATTTACAATTTTATAGAATATTCTTTGAATGGTCTTGTTCTAGAATAATATTCTAAGAAAAAGTAATGTTCTAGAATATTCTAGAATTATTCTGGAATTAAAGAATTCTAGAATAATTTCATCAAATTTATTCCAGAACATTCTAGAATGTTCTAGAATTTTGGAAATTTCTAGAATGTCATTTCGCCGGGGTAAGCAGCAAAATCACGTACAATCAGAGCAAGCATACAAACACATAACATTAACAAGCAAGCAGGCAGAATAATCAAACACAGTTGAAGCAAGCATACAACAAAAGAAAATAAACAAACAAGCAGGCTAAATAATCGAACACAATCAAGCAGGCATACCAACACAGTAAATAAACAAGCAAGCAGACAACCAATCGACAATCTAAACAAGAATGAAATAAGCAAATGAAGAGAACAAACAAGCAAGCAAACACAAACGAGATAAGTGAATCAAAAACAAAATATTTACAAAATACAATTACGAGAATATGTATGGGGAGCTGTGAAGTTGAGCGGGTGGGGTCAGTGGGAGAGAGGGGTGGGGGCTATTTGGCAGATGTGTATGCTAGAGAGAACAGGTGTGTCTTTAGATCAGCGCGGAAAGAGTCAGGCTCGGAAGAGGGATACAGACGAAGATTAGCAGGGAGAGAGTTCCAGACGAGAGGAGCGGAGGCAAAGAAAGAGCGGTCACCAAAAGATGATTTCATTTTACGAGGGACGAGGGTGGTGGTGTTTGCTGAAGAGCGAAGTGTTCTGCGTGGCGTATAAGTGTCTATGAGGGTTGTGAGGTATGCGGGTCCTGTCTGTGTGAATGCGTTGAAAGATAAGCATGCAATTTTGTAAATGATACGTTCCTCGACACGGAGCCAGTGTAGTTTCTGAAGGTGGGGGGTGATATGCTCAAATTTGCAGACTCTACAGATCAGGCAAGCGGCGTTGTTCTGCAGTTTTTGACTCACATGCGAAGCAAAAGTGAGTCTATGTACTGAGCCGTGTCGTCCGTCCGTCCGTCCGTCCGTCCGGGCGGGCGTCCGTAAAAAACTTAAACGTTGGATTTTTCTCGGAGACTATTAAGTCTATCAACACCAAATGTGGCATGATGGTGTATGATGACAAGGCCTCAAAAAATATACATAGTGACTTGACCTTGCTTCAAGGTCAAGGTCACAGGAGCCATAAATGTGGTCTCAAAAACAGTCATTTTTCACATTTTCCCAATTTTCTCCCACGTTATTGAGAATGGCGACCTCAGCTACAAGTGATATATAGGTCAAAGCAAGCCCTATCTATTGATACCAGTTTGGTTGACCTTGCTTCAAGGTCAAGGTCACAGGAGCTCTTCAAAGTTGGATCATATACATATTTTGAAGTGACCTTGACCCTGAACTATGGCAGATAACTGTTTCAAACTTAATAATTATGTGGGGCACATGTTATACTTTCATCATGAGACACATTTGGTCACATATCATCAAGGTCAAGGTCACTTTGACCCTTATGAAATGTGACCAAAATGGGGTAGTGAACCACTAAAAGTGACTATATCTCATGGTAGAAAGTGCCAATAAGCACCATTGTGCTTCCTATGTCTTGAATTAACAGCTTTGTGTTGCATGACCTTGGATGACCTTGACCTTGGTTCAAGGTCACATGTATTTTGGTAGGAAAAATGTGTAAAGCATTTCTTTGTGTATGATGTCATTGGTAGGTTTAGTTGTTTGACCTTGACCTTGAAGGTCACCTGAAGGTCAAGGTCATATAAAGGTCAAGGTCAAGCATGTGAGTCGTATGGGCTTTGCCCTTCTTGTTGTAACCTGTCATTGAGATACTCGGGGCAGCCATAAAGCAGAGCATTATAATAATCTAGCTTGGATAGAATAAACGCTGAGACAAGGGTCTTGGCTGCTTGCTCAGAGAGATAGTGACGGATTGAACCGATGCAACGGTATGAAAGATTTACTCAAGGGAACTAAATCTGCTTGCACATTCCTTCAGTTACACAGGCAAACAAGATTTATCTCCCTTAGACCAGTAGAACCAGAGCGATAATTTTTGCAATCGCATCGCAAACAATCTCGCGATTCGACTCTGGCGGGAGGACGCCTATCGCAAACAATCTCGCGATACGACTCCAGTGAGTTAAACAAAGGGAAACAAGGCTGTTGGAATAGACACACATTGTAATTTGTACGGCTGTCTATAAAGTTGTTTAGGCCTGTGTGGGTCATCGTATGGAATGTCAAGGCACTCACTATGTTCTTGTGTCTGTCCTCAGCCTCCTCCCCCAAGTCTTCGGCAGATCGAGAGCGAGGCGCCACACCTTCCTACAAGCCTTCCCCCGTGGCTACCACCAACAGCACCAGTGTCAGCACCTCAGCCTCCACTGCTGCAGCTTCAGCCTCTTCCTCTTCCTCCTCCAAACCTGCAGTGGACCCCAAGCTTCTGGCTGACTTCAAGGTGAGGAGTCTGCACTCGTCCCTTCCTTCCTTCCTTCCTCCCTCCCTCCCTCTGTGTGGCCTCTCCAGTCTTGGCTGCTGCCTCATGGCCTGCCTCACTGCCAGGCCCCGTGCCTGCAGTGTTGTGTTCTCTATGAGGGCAGACATGCTTTCCTTGGCAACTGAGCATGCGTTATGGCAATGTGCACAGATGGTGTGCTTGGACACATGCTTGTATAAGTGCACACATGGATGCACTTACATGGATGCTAATGTCAGCATGCACATATGGAAACATACTCCTGTAAAATTTAAAAAATTAGTCGCAGCCAGTAATAACCATTGTAACTTAATGAAAAAGATAGATTTTGACCCTTCAAGCACTGGGAGGAATACTAATTATGCAAGGTGGCTCATACAAAATGTTGGCCCTTCAATTACTGGGAGGAATACTAATTATGCAAGGTGGCTCATACAAAATATTGGCCCTTCAATTACTGGGAGGAATACTAATTATGCAAGGTGGCTCACACAGCTGAATGAGGACATCAGAGGCAGCATGAAGTGTTGCGCTGCAGCTCTGGCAGTGACTGATGACAGAACTCCATGTTGCAGACGGCAGAGCTGCGGGACAAGATCAGGGAGCTGACCACGCTGGAGGCAGAGGTGGAGTTTAAGAGGAACCAGCTGCAGCTGTGCAAGTTGGACCTGACCAACACCGAGGCTGTTCGTCAACTCAAGGGTAAGGAGTCGGGCACACTGCAGACATGGATCGACAGCTGTCTGGCAAACAGGCAGACACGCAGTGGCAGCTGTCTG
The DNA here is from genome assembly GCA_034096865.1 of Theodoxus fluviatilis. Classification (NCBI taxonomy): domain Eukaryota; kingdom Metazoa; phylum Mollusca; class Gastropoda; order Cycloneritida; family Neritidae; genus Theodoxus; species Theodoxus fluviatilis. The sequence continues at coordinate 185,823 of JAWQFJ010002641.1, forward strand.
GCAAACAGACAGACATGGAGTGACAGCTGTCTGGCAAACAGACAGACATAGACTGACAGCTGTCTGGCAAACAGGCAGACATGGAGTGACAGCTGTCTGGCAAACAGACAGACACAGACTGACAGCTGTCTGGCAAACAGACAGACATAGACTGACAGCTGTCTGGCAAACAGGCAGACATGGAGTGACAGCTGTCTGGCAAACAGGCAGACACGCAGTGACAGCTGTCTGGCAAACAGGCAGACATAGACTGACAGCTGTCTGGCAAACAGACAGACATGAAGTGACAGCTGTCTGGCAAACAGGCAGACATGGAGTGACAGCTGTCTGGCAAACAGACAGACATGGAGTGACAGCTGTCTGGCAAACAGGCAGACATAGACTGACAGCTGTCTGGCAAACAGACAGACATGGAGTGATAGCTGTCTGGCAAACAGACAGACATGCAGTGACAGCTGTCTGGCAAACAGGCAGGCAGTTACTGAAGCTGTGCCTTTGTGTTTGCAGACCGCGCCCATGGGAAGGAGTTTTCCAGGCAGGTGGAGGAGTCATCTCTGCGCGTGGAGGAGTACGTGCGGGCACTGGAGCGGCTTGCCCAGGCACGCAAATCCCTCACACAGATCCTTCAAGTCAGCGCGGTCTTTTACGACGAGCAGTTCCGTGAAGTCAAGATTGTGGCCCACGTAGGTTCCTCATCCTGATTCCATTTCGTTCCATTGTGCAGTTAATTGTGAATTCCCTCGTTTAGAGGCCTAGTTTCATCATTTTTGACTCACATGCGAAGCAAAAGTGAGTCTATGTACTCACCCTTTTCGTCCGTCCGGGCGTCCGAAAACTTTAACGTTGGATTTTTCTCAGAGACTATTAAGTCTATCAATACCAAATGTGGCATGATGGTGTATGATGACAAGGCCTCAAAAAACATACATAGTGACTTGTCCTTGCTTCAAGTTCAAGGTCGCAGGGGCCATAAATGTTGTCTAAAAAACAGTCATTTTTCACATTTTCTCAATTTTCTCAGAAGTTTTTGAGATTGGATACCTGACCTATATATGGTATATAGGGCAAAGTAAGCCCTATCTTTTGATACCAGTTTGGTTGACCTTGCTTCAAGGTCAAGGTCACAGGAGCTCTTCAAAGTTGGATTGTATACATATTTTGAAGTGACCCTGACCCTGAACTAGGGAAGATAACTGTTTCAAACTTAATAATTATGTGGGGCACATGTTATACTTTCATCATGAGACACATTTGGTCACATATCATCAAGGTCAAGGTCACTTTGACCCTTATGAAATGTGACCAAAATGGGGTAGTGAACCACTAAAAGTGACCATAGCTCATCACCATTGTGCTTCCTATGTCTTGAATCAACAGTTTTGTGTTGCATGACCTTGGATGATTTTGACCTTGGGTCAAGGTCACATGTATTTTGGTAGGGAAAATGTGTAAAGCATTTCTTAGTGTATGATGTCATTGGTAGGTTTAGTTGTTTGACCTTGACCTTGAAGGTCACCTGAAGGTCAAGGTCAAGCATGTGAGTCGTATGGGCTTTGCCCTTCTTGTTTGTAGTATTCTGTTTCTGTCCCTTTTTTCTTTTGACTTTGGAAATTCTTTTTGAGGAATTGCACTCCTGGTTACTGCTGTGCAGCGCCCAGTGGCCGGTTTTACTCCTCAGTAGAAGATCCAATGTGGGTGAAGCACCTTGCCCAAGGATGCGACTCTAGGATCTGTGCAGCTTCGAACACCGCACCCGTCCGCTGCAAAGGACTGCAGGTCTAACAGTCTCACTGCTTGGTCACAGAGCCCCAAAGTAATGGGTTGTAAGAAGAATTTTCTAACAGAAGGACTTCTTTGAGTGCTACCAGCTGGACTGGTCAACTCCTGTTTGAATGCTTCATCAATGCCACCCTCAAAGTCAGGTCCACAAAGCTGCCCGTGGATGGTGCATGCAGAGCCGTAGTGGAGTGGGCCGCCTGAGCAGAGCAAGCAGGTTGCATGACTGCTGGTGTGATCAGGAGATGTAGCCTGCACTGACATGTAGGCTGGCACTAATTTCTGTGCTCTGCAGATCTGTGTGTGTGTGTGTGCGTACGTGCATGTGTGTGTGTATGTATTTGTGTGTGTGTGTGTGTATTTGTGTGTGTGTGCGTGCGTGCGTGTGTGTTTGTGTGCGTGTGTGTCTGTGTGTTTGTGTGTGTCTGTGTGTGTGCATGTGTGTGTGTATGTGTGTGCATGTGTCTGTGTGTGTGTGTTTGTGTGTGTGTGCATGCATGCATGCATCATGTCTGTATGCATACTGGTATTTGTGTGTGTATATGTGTGAATGCTTGCATGCTGATGTGCAGACTTACCCATTCTGTGTGTCCTTGCCATGCAGGCCTATAAGAACTTTGGCACCAGGGTGGGCAATGTCAAGAAGAAGCTGGGGGAGCTGGTGCAGGCCCTGCCTGACCACCTGAGTCCCATCCCCTCCCCCAACATGGACGCCCCCTCCCCCGGCAACACGCCCCCCTTGGAGCCTGACAAGGACACGGAGACGGTGGACATGGAGCTGTCGGAGGAAGAGGAGTCTGAGGAAACCATCATCTGTATGTATTCCTCTCTCTCTCTGCCTTTGTGTTTGTGTTGACATCTGTATGTATTCCTCTCTCTCTCTGCCTTTGTGTTTGTGTTGACATCTGTGTATATTCCTTTCTCTGTGTTTGTGTTTGTGTCCTAGCAATTTGGCATTGACTGACATCTGTGTATATTCCTCTCTCTGTGTTTGTGTCCTAGCAATTTGGGAGTGACTGACATCTGTGTGTATTCCTCTCTCTGTCTTTGTGTTTGGGTCCTAGCAATTTGGGAGTGACTGACATCTGTGTGTATTCCTCTCTCTGTCTTTGTGTTAGGGTCCTAGCAATTTGGGAGTGACTGACATCTGTGTATATTCCTCTCTCTGTGTTTGTGTCCTAGCAATTTGGGAGTGACTGACATCTGTGTGTATTCCTCTCTCTGTCTTTGTGTTTGGGTCCTAGCAATTTGGGAGTGACTGACATCTGTGTGTATTCCTCTCTCTGCCTTTGTGTTTGGGACCTAGCAATTTGGCAGTGACTGACATCTGTGTGTATTCCTCTCTCTGTCTTTGTGTTTGTGTCCTAGCAATTTGGGAGTGACTGACATCTGTGTATATTCCTCTCTCTGTCTTTGTGTTTGTGTCCTAGCAATTTGGGAGTGACTGACATCTGTGTGTATTCCTCTCTCTGTCTTTGTGTTTGTGTCCTAGCAATTTGGCAGTGACTGACATCTGTGTATATTCCTCTCTCTGTCTTTGTGTTTGTGTCCTAGCAATTTGGGAGTGACTGACATCTGTGTGTATTCCTCTCTCTGCCTTTGAGTTTGTGTCCTAGCAATTTGGGAGTGGCTGACATCTGTAGGTACCCTTCTCACAATGCTGTTAGAGTGTGGCTGTAGAGTGAAGTAAGGTTATGGAGTGAAATGAGTTGCTGTGAGAGACTTTCACTTTGTGGAGTTAGTGTGAGATTGGCACTTTGTGGATAGTGTGAGATTGGCACTTTGTGGTGTTGGTGAGAGATTGGCACTTTCTGCTTGCTCCTGCTTACACTCACATGCTCCTTCTTCGCACTGCTCTCCCTGTGTAAGCTCCAGGAAACAAACTCCTCCTAAGCCAGTCTCAGGCACTTTCCTCTATAGGACATTTCGCAGCAGACGGCATTTACTCGGTACACTTCTTTTGTACTTCTCACTCTCCATCATAGCACAGCCACCCCCAATGCTTCCCTTAGCCCAGTCACACACAGAAGGCTATATTCTCAGGATATCCATTACAGTCTAGAGAGTGTGTCGGCTACAATATTGTCCCTACACAGCCAAACATTATTTAAGGCCTGGTCGGCCCTCAATTTTACTCAAATAGAACTCAAATAGAACACAAATAGAACACATATAGAACACATATAAAACACACATAGAACACATATAGAACACACATAGAACACAAATAGAACACATATAGAACACACATAGAACACAAATAGAACACATATAAAACACAAATAGAACACACATAGAACACATATAGAACACACATAGAACACAAATAGAACACAAATAGAACACATATAGAACACATATAAAACACAAATAGAACACACATAGAACACATATAGAACACACATAGAACACACATAGAACACATATAGAACACATATAAAACACAAATAGAACACACATAGAACACATATAGAACACACATAGAACACAAATAGAACACAAATAGAACACATATAGAACACAAATAGAACACACATAGAACACATATAGAACACACATAGAACACACATAGAACACATATAGAACACATATAAAACACAAATAGAACACACATAGAACACATATAGAACACACATAGAACACAAATAGAACACAAATAGAACACATATAGAACACAAATAGAACACACATAGAACACACATAGAACACACATAGAACACATATAGAACACACATAGAACACATATAGAACACATATAAAACACAAATAGAACACACATAGAACACATATAGAACACACATAGAACACAAATAGAACACAAATAGAACACATATAGAACACAAATAGAACACACATAGAACACACATAGAACACACATAGAACACATATAGAACACACATAGAACACAAATAGAACACATATAGAACACATATAGATCAGTGCTTCACGTTGTTCCAGTGTTTGACAACACTGCTTTTTCAACAACAAGAAATGTGGAAAACAAGGAGTCCATTTTCCTCAGGCTTTTGACAGAGTAAGCAGAGGTTGATTGGCACTTTGTGGAGTTAGTAAGAGATTGGCACTTGGTAGAGTTAGTGAGAGATTGGCACTTTGTGGAGTTAGTAAGAGATTGGCACTTGGTGAAGTTAGAGAGAGATTGGCACTTTGTGGAGTTAGTAAGATTGGCACTTTGTGGAGATAGTGAGAGATTGACACTTTGTGGAGTTAGTGTGAGATTGGCACTTTGTGGAGTTAGAGAGAGATTGACACTTTGTGGAGTTAGTAAGATTGGCACTTTGTGGAGATAGTGAGAGATTGGCACTTTGTGGAGTTAGTAAGATTGGCACTTGGTGGAGTTAGAGAGAGATTGACACTTTGTGGAGTTAGTAAGATTGGCACTTGGTGGAGTTAGAGAGAGATTGACACTTTGTGGAGTTAGAGAGAGATTGACACTTTGTGGAGTTAGAGAGAGATTGACACTTTGTGGAGTTGGTGTGAGATTGGCACTTTGTGGAGTTGGAGAGAGATTGGCACTTTGTGGAGTTGGAGAGAGATTGACACTTTGTGGAGTTGGTGTGAGATTGACACTTTGTGGAGTTGGTGTGAGATTGACACTTTGTGGAGTTGGTGTGAGATTGACACTTTGTGGAGTTGGTGTGAGATTGACACTTTGTGGAGTTGGTGTGAGATTGACACTTTGTGGAGTTGGTGTGAGATTGACACTTTGTGGAGTTAGAGAGAGATTGACACTTTGTAGAGTTGGTGTGAGATTGACACTTTGTGGAGTTGGTGTGAGATTGGCACTTTGTGGAGTGAGTGTGAGATTGACACTTTGTGGAGTTAGAGAGAGATTGACACTTTGTGGAGTTGGTGTGAGATTGACACTTTGTGGAGTTAGAGAGAGATTGGCACTTTGTGGAGTTGGTGTGAGATTGACACTTTGTGGAGTTAGAGAGAGATTGGCACTTTGTGGAGTTGGTGTGAGATTGACACTTTGTGGAGTTAGAGAGAGATTGGCACTTTGTGGAGTTAGTGAGAGATTGACACTTTGTGGAGTGAGTGAGAGATCGGCACTTTGTAGAGTTGGTGTGAGATTGGTATTTTGTGGAGTGAGTGAGAGATTGGCACTTTGTGGAGTGAGTGTGAGATTGGTACTTTGGGAGTTAGAGAGAGATTGACACTTTGTGGAGTGAGTGTGAGATTGACACTTTGTGGAGTGAGTGCGAGATTGGCACTTTGTGGAGTGAGTGTGAGATTGGCGTTTTGTGGAGTGAGTGTGAGATTGGCACTTTGTGGATAGTGTGAGATTGGCACTTTGTGGATAGTGAGAGATTGACACTTTGTGGATAGTGAGAGATTGACACTTTGTAGAGTTAGTGTGAGATTGGCACTTTGTTGAGTGAGTGAGAGATTGGCACTTTGTGGAGTGAGTGTGAGATTGGCACTTTGTGGAGTGAGTGTGAGATTGGCACTTTGTGGAGTGAGTGTGAGATTGGCACTTTGTGGAGTGAGTGAGAGATTGGCACTTGGGCAGTTTGCCTTTTCACTTCTTTCATCTGCAGCTAACAGCCAGTATGATCTGCCTTTCTAGACAGTGGAAACTTGAAATGTTTTGAATGTGTCTGGAATTGGTTTTTAGCAAAGTCTACATTTTACTCTTGTTTTTCTATCTCCCTCTCTTTCTGTTGAAAGGGTCATGTGAAGGTAATTCTACATGACAAACAAACTTTTTTCTCCCAGTTTGACTTCCTTTTTTTTGGTTGTCTTTTGTTTGTTTTTGTTTTATGATTTCTTGTTTTCAAGACAACTTGAGCCGAGTTGTACTTTGTGATTTACCAGGTAGTGGTTGGTTGTTGTGCTGCCCTCAATCTAGCACTCATTGTTGCATTGTTGTTCTGAACTCCGCACAGTATTGCCATGCCTCACCAGAGATGGCCATGTCTGGGTGTTGCCAACAATTTGTTGTTGAGAAAACCAGTTGGTGGAAGTTGTACTAGCTAAGGGGAGACAACCTGATGCAGACAGCATGAGGAAGTTGCCTAACAGGACAGTAATAGGATAGAAACGCTTTGATGAAGAATTTCTCTCAGTCTCTCACAGCACTGTCTCGTACTAGGTGGAGTTGCGTGATGATTATCATAGAGCTCAAATGTTATGTTTTTCTTGGCTATGGACACCTTTTTGCTGATGTGTGTGTGATGAACCTGCTGATAAAACATCTCCAAATACGCATGCATTCCATCTGTGTAGGCATCCCTATATGTGACCAGCCACGACAAAACCAGTGCTAAGTCGCGCGGCACTATTTTGCGCTACGACTGAAAAAAGGCAGGGAGGGTCACTCTGGGTGATTTTCACTTTTTGATGAAAATAGATTCTACATGGTTCAAACTATCATGCCAGTAAAGGAAACATTTTGAAGAATTATATTTTGATGGTAAAATAAAGACTTTTGTGTTATGTATTGTTTCAAAAGCTCCCTGTGATTAGCGTTAATTGCCTCATTTTAGCCGCAATAAACACACCTAAACCCTTGCAGAACCCCTTCATGTTATATACCGTTAGAAAGGCCGCTCTCTCGGCGTTCCCGCTCTGTGCATGTCGAAGAAAAATAAGGTCAGCTATTTTTGGAAACGGAGTTTGAAATACCGTTGCTAAGGTGTTTAATGTCTGAAGAGGGTAAATCTTCTGAGACCGTTTTTTCAAAATGACAGCTGCTTCAGTACCCAACTTGAAATGCCTGTAACTCCTATTCTAATTAACTCACACTGTTCATTCTCATATCAAAACAAACAGAAATGAATGCAGAATTCAAAAGTATTAAAACCCCATTTTGTCCAAAAATGGACTTAGCACTGGTTTTGTCGTGGCTGGTCACATATAGCTGTTTGGGGAACATGCATGCATGTGATGTATGGAGATGAGGCAGATGAAACTTTGCTCAAGGGAGAAACCTGTAGCTAGAAACAGTGAATGGGTGGTTTCTACCCTTGCAGTCTGCACAGACTTTTCAGCCAGAACTTTCTGCTGGCTGTCTAGAACAGTACACATTGCATCCAAACCATTCAGTCTCATTTTCTTCGGACTATGTTGTGTAATGTTGATCTCAGGGTTCGTACAGGTCATGGAAAACCTGGAAAGTAATGGAATTTTATTTTTAATTTTCCAGGCCTGGAAAATCATGGAATTTCAATTTAAGTCATGGAAAGTCATGGAATTAAATTTTTTTTTTTTTTAAGAAAGATAAAAAAGATGTGTTCTAGGCTATTTTTACACGCTGCGAACAGGAAAACGTGCCCTTGCATCCCATTGGTTAATTTTGAAGGCTCGTTTGTAATCTTCTTCCTGATTGGTTCTTTGGCTAGGTGACCTGGTTTCATTTCCACGCCAGTCGGGTCAGTTGGTTCAAAGTGAAAAGAGCTTGTTTTGTTTGTGGTGCAGTGTTTCTTTGAGATTATCATCATGCCTGGAAAGTGTCGATTTCAAGACATTTGGACACGAGACGAAAAATACCGTGAGTGGGTCATGCAAGTGAAACTGAATAGGATGGCAAAGTGCCGATTTTGTGAAAAAGAGTTTGATGTGTCCAACATGGGAGAGGCAGCCTTAGCATACTGTGATACATGACAGTTTTTGAATCAATCTGCTGTAAAATATAATAAAAAGAATTATAACTTTTTTTACAACGGGTGTATTGTAGTGAGTTTTCTCTTTAAAACTGTCATGTATCACAGTACGCTAAGTCATGGAAAATGTTATTGAGGCTCATGGAAAGTCATGGAAAAGTCATGGAATTTTGTATCTAAAAACCTGTACGAACCCTGTGATCATGCTTTACAGAAACAGAGAGAGAGAGAGAGAGAGAGAGAGAGAGAGAGAGAGAGAGAGAGAGAGAGAGAGAGAGAGAGAGAGGGAGGTGTGTGTGTGTGTGTGTGTGTGTGTGTGTGTGTGTGTGTGTGTGTGTGTGTTTCAAGTCTAACAGTGTATGAGTTTAGTGGAAAGGCCTGCCTACACCTGCAGCAGTGGGGATGGCAGTGAAAGCTACAGGACTGTCTCTCTCCTTCCTGCTCAACACTCCAATCCCCACCCCCCACCCCCCACCCCTCCCCATACCCCTTAACTCTTGAGTTCAGCCCTACACCTCTCCCCCTCCCCCCTCCCCCCTCCCCCTTCCCCCCTCCCCATACCCCTTAACTCTTGAGCTTCAGCCCTACACCTCTCCCCCTCCCCCTACCCCCTCCCCATACCCCTTAACTTTTGAGCTTCAGCCCTACACCTCTCCTCCTCCCCCCCTCCCCCTCCCCATACCCCTTAACTCTTGAGCTTCAGCCCTACACCTCCCCCTCCCCCCTCCCCCAACCTTCCTAGCTCTCAGCCCATCCCCATCCTGCCTACAGGCCTTGCCTGATAAGCCTTCAGTGCCAGTGTGCCCTTTGGCCTGCAGATGTCTTGGAAACACTGTTGGCACTACAGTGCCATGGTTCATTGGGCATGGTCTGGGAGGAATACCCTGATTCATGTCATGTCCTGTCTGTCCCATGGTTGCTGGTGTAGGCAGGCCTGGGGAGGACCTGAAGGGGAAGAGTGAAAGATGGAAGGAAGGAGTGAAAAGATGGAAGGAAGGAGTGAAAGATGAAGGAAGGGAAGGAGGAAGGTTGTGACTGGTCCCAGAGTGTTGCCATGGTGATGTGGATGTTGCTGTGAGGGCCAAGAGCTGTGCCCAGTGTGGCGGTGCTGGACACTGACTGATGAGAGACCGGTGCTGGACACTGACTGATGAGAGCCGTGCCCAGTGTGGCAGTGCTGGACACTGACTGATGAGAGACCGGTGCTGGACACTGACTGATGAGAGACCGGTGCTGGACACTGACTGATGAGAGACCGGTGCTGGACACTGACTGATGAGAGACCGGTGCTGGACACTGACTGATGAGAGACCGGTGATGGACACTGACTGATGAGAGACCGGTGCTGGACACTGACTGATGAGAGACCGGTGCTGGACACTGACTGATGAGAGACTGGTGCTGGACACTGATGAGAGCCGTGCCCAGTTTGGCGGTGCTGGACACTGACTGATGAGAGAGTGGTGGTGCTGGACACCGACTGATGAGAGACCGGTGCTGGACACTGACTGATGAGAGACCGGTGCTGGACACCGACTGATGAGAGATCGGTGCTGGACACCGACTGATGAGAGACCGGTGCTGGACACTGACTGATGGGAGACCGGTGCTGGACACTGACTGATGAGAGAGTGGCGGTGCTGGACACTGACTGATGAGAGACCGGTGCTGGACACTGACTGATGAGAGACCAGTGCTGGACACTGACTGATGAGAGACCGATGCTGGACACTGACTGATGAGAGACCGGTGCTGGACACTGACTGATGAGAGACCGGTGCTGGACACTGATGAGAGCCGTGCCCAGTTTGGCGGTGCTAGACACTGACTGATGAGAGAGTGGCGGTGCTTAGGACACTGACTGATGAGAGACCGGTGCTGGACACTGACTGATGAGAGAGTGGCGGTGCTGTACACTGACTGATGAGAGAGTGGCGGTGCTGGACACTGACTGATGAGAGATCGGAGCTGGACGCTGACTGATGAGAGACCGGTGCTGAACACTGACTGATGAGAGACCGGTGCTGGACGCTGATGGATGAGAGACCAGTGCTGGACACCGACTGATGAGAGAGTGGCGGTGCTGGACACTGACTGATGAGAGACCGGTGCTGGACACTGACTGATGAGAGACCGGTGCTGGACACTGACTGATGAGAGACCAGTGCTGGACACTGACTGATGAGAGAGTGGCGGTGCTGGACACTGACTGATGAGAGAGTGGCGGTGCTGTACACTGACTGATGAGAGAGTGGTGGTGCTGGACACTGACTGATGAGAGACCGGTGCTGGACACTGACTGATGAGAGACTGGTGCTGGACACTGATGAGAGCCATGCCCAGTTTGGCGGTGCTGGACACTGACTGATGAGAGAGTGGCGGTGCTTAGGACACCGACTGATGAGAGACCGGTGCTGGACACTGACTGATGAGAGACCGTTGCTGGACACTGACTGATGAGAGACAGGTGCTGGACACTGACTGATGAAAGACCGGTGCTGGACACTGACTGATGAGAGAGTGGCGGTGCTGGACACCGACTGATGAGAGAGTGGCGGTGCTGGACACTAACTGATGAGAGACCGGTGCTGGACACTGACTGATGAGAGAGTGGCGGTGCTTAGGACACTGACTGATGAGAGAGTGGCGGTGCTGGACACTGACTGATGAGAGAGTGGCGGTGCTGGACACTGACTGATGAGAGACCGGTGCTGGACACTGACTGATGAGAGACCGGTGCTGGACACTGACTGATGAGAGACCGGTGCTGGATGCTGACGGATGAGACCAGTACTGGACACGGACTGATGAGTGAGTGGCGGTGCTGGACACTGACTGATGAGAGACCAGTGCTGGACACTGACTGATGAGAGACCGGTGCTGGACACTGACTGATGAGAGACCGGTGCTGGACGCTGACAGATGAGAGACCAGTGCTGGACACGGACTGATGAGAGAGTGGCGGTGCTGGATACTGACTGATGAGAGACCGGTGCTGGACACTGACTGATGAGAGACCAGTGCTGGACATGGACTGATGAGAGAGTGGCGGTGCTGTACACTGACTGATGAGAGAGTGGTGGTGCTGGACACTGACTGATGAGAGAGTGGTGGTGCTGGACACTGACTGATGAGAGACCAGTGCTGGACACTGACTGATGAGAGACCGGTGCTGGACACTGACTGATGAGAGACCGGTGCTGGACACTGACTGATGAGAGAGTGGCGGTGCTTAGGACACTGACTGATGAGAGACCGGTGCTGGACACTGACTGATGAGAGACCGGTGCTGGACACTGACTGATGAGAGAGTGGCGGTGCTGGACACTGACTGGTGAGAGATCGGTGCTGGACGCTGACTGATGAGAGACCGGTGCTGGACACTGACTGATGAGAGACCGGTGCTGGACACTGACTGATAAGAGACCGGTGCTGGACACTGACTGATGAGAGAGTGGCGGTGCTGGACACTGACTGATGAGAGAGTGGCGGTGCTGGACACTGACTGATGAGAGATCGGTGCTGGACGCTGACTGATGAGAGACCGGTGCTGGACACTGACTGATAAGAGACCGGTGCTGGACACTGACTGATGAGAGACAGGTGCTGGACACTGACGGATGAGAGACCAGTGCTAGACACGGACTGATGAGAGAGTGGCGGTGCTGGACACTGATGAGAGACTGGTGCTGCACACTGATGAGAGACCGGTGCTGGACACTGACTGATGAGAGAGTGGCGGTGCTGTACACTGACTGATGAGAGAGTGGCGGTGCTGTACACTGACTGATGAGAGAGTGGCGGTGCTGGACACTGACTGATGAGAGAGTGGTGGTGCTGGACACTGACTGATGAGAGAGTGGTGGTGCTGGACACTGACTGATGAGAGAGTGGTGGTGCTGGACACTGACTGATGAGAGACTGGTGCTGGACACTGACTGATGAGAGACCGGTGCTGGACACTGACTGATGAGAGAGTGGCGGTGCTGTACACTGACTGATGAGAGAGTGGCGGTGCTGGACACTGACTGATGAGAGATCGGAGCTGGACGCTGACTGATGAGAGACCGGTGCTGAACACTGACTGATGAGAGACCGGTGCTGGACGCTGATGGATGAGAGACCAGTGCTGGACACCGACTGATGAGAGAGTGGCGGTGCTGGACACTGACTGATGAGAGACCGGTGCTGGACACTGACTGATGAGAGACCGGTGCTGGACACTGACTGATGAGAGACCAGTGCTGGACACTGACTGATGAGAGAGTGGCGGTGCTGGACACTGACTGATGAGAGAGTGGCGGTGCTGTACACTGACTGATGAGAGAGTGGTGGTGCTGGACACTGACTGATGAGAGACCGGTGCTGGACACTGACTGATGAGAGACTGGTGCTGGACACTGATGAGAGCCATGCCCAGTTTGGCGGTGCTGGACACTGACTGATGAGAGAGTGGCGGTGCTTAGGACACCGACTGATGAGAGACCGGTGCTGGACACTGACTGATGAGAGACCGTTGCTGGACCACTGACTGATGAGAGACAGGTGCTGGACACTGACTGATGAAAGACCGGTGCTGGACACCGACTGATGAGAGAGTGGCGGTGCTGGACACCGACTGATGAGAGAGTGGCGGTGCTGGACACTAACTGATGAGAGACCGGTGCTGGACACTGACTGATGAGAGAGTGGCGGTGCTTAGGACACTGACTGATGAGAGAGTGGCGGTGCTGGACACTGACTGATGAGAGAGTGGCGGTGCTGGACACTGACTGATGAGAGACCGGTGCTGGACACTGACTGATGAGAGACCGGTGCTGGACACTGACTGATGAGAGACCGGTGCTGGATGCTGACGGATGAGACCAGTACTGGACACGGACTGATGAGTGAGTGGCGGTGCTGGACACTGACTGATGAGAGACCAGTGCTGGACACTGACTGATGAGAGACCGGTGCTGGACGCTGACAGATGAGAGACCAGTGCTGGACACGGACTGATGAGAGAGTGGCGGTGCTGGATACTGACTGATGAGAGACCGGTGCTGGACACTGACTGATGAGAGACCAGTGCTGGACATGGACTGATGAGAGAGTGGCGGTGCTGTACACTGACTGATGAGAGAGTGGTGGTGCTGGACACTGACTGATGAGAGAGTGGTGGTGCTGGACACTGACTGATGAGAGACCAGTGCTGGACACTGACTGATGAGAGACCGGTGCTGGACACTGACTGATGAGAGACCGGTGCTGGACACTGACTGATGAGAGAGTGGCGGTGCTTAGGACACTGACTGATGAGAGACCGGTGCTGGACACTGACTGATGAGAGACCGGTGCTGGACACTGACTGATGAGAGAGTGGCGGTGCTGGACACTGACTGGTGAGAGATCGGTGCTGGACGCTGACTGATGAGAGACCGGTGCTGGACACTGACTGATGAGAGACCGGTGCTGGACACTGACTGATGAGAGACCGGTGCTGGACACTGACTGATGAGAGACCGGTGATGGACACTGACTGATGAGAGACCGGTGCTGGACACTGACTGATGAGAGACCGGTGCTGGACACTGACTGATGAGAGACTGGTGCTGGACACTGATGAGAGCCGTGCCCAGTTTGGCGGTGCTGGACACTGACTGATGAGAGAGTGGTGGTGCTGGACACCGACTGATGAGAGACCGGTGCTGGACACTGACTGATGAGAGACCGGTGCTGGACACCGACTGATGAGAGATCGGTGCTGGACACCGACTGATGAGAGACCGGTGCTGGACACTGACTGATGGGAGACCGGTGCTGGACACTGACTGATGAGAGAGTGGCGGTGCTGGACACTGACTGATGAGAGACCGGTGCTGGACACTGACTGATGAGAGACCAGTGCTGGACACTGACTGATGAGAGACCGATGCTGGACACTGACTGATGAGAGACCGGTGCTGGACACTGACTGATGAGAGACCGGTGCTGGACACTGATGAGAGCCGTGCCCAGTTTGGCGGTGCTAGACACTGACTGATGAGAGAGTGGCGGTGCTTAGGACACTGACTGATGAGAGACCGGTGCTGGACACTGACTGATGAGAGAGTGGCGGTGCTGTACACTGACTGATGAGAGAGTGGCGGTGCTGGACACTGACTGATGAGAGATCGGAGCTGGACGCTGACTGATGAGAGACCGGTGCTGAACACTGACTGATGAGAGACCGGTGCTGGACGCTGATGGATGAGAGACCAGTGCTGGACACCGACTGATGAGAGAGTGGCGGTGCTGGACACTGACTGATGAGAGACCGGTGCTGGACACTGACTGATGAGAGACCGGTGCTGGACACTGACTGATGAGAGACCAGTGCTGGACACTGACTGATGAGAGAGTGGCGGTGCTGGACACTGACTGATGAGAGAGTGGCGGTGCTGTACACTGACTGATGAGAGAGTGGTGGTGCTGGACACTGACTGATGAGAGACCGGTGCTGGACACTGACTGATGAGAGACTGGTGCTGGACACTGATGAGAGCCATGCCCAGTTTGGCGGTGCTGGACACTGACTGATGAGAGAGTGGCGGTGCTTAGGACACCGACTGATGAGAGACCGGTGCTGGACACTGACTGATGAGAGACCGTTGCTGGACACTGACTGATGAGAGACAGGTGCTGGACACTGACTGATGAAAGACCGGTGCTGGACACTGACTGATGAGAGAGTGGCGGTGCTGGACACCGACTGATGAGAGAGTGGCGGTGCTGGACACTAACTGATGAGAGACCGGTGCTGGACACTGACTGATGAGAGAGTGGCGGTGCTTAGGACACTGACTGATGAGAGAGTGGCGGTGCTGGACACTGACTGATGAGAGAGTGGCGGTGCTGGACACTGACTGATGAGAGACCGGTGCTGGACACTGACTGATGAGAGACCGGTGCTGGACACTGACTGATGAGAGACCGGTGCTGGATGCTGACGGATGAGACCAGTACTGGACACGGACTGATGAGTGAGTGGCGGTGCTGGACACTGACTGATGAGAGACCAGTGCTGGACACTGACTGATGAGAGACCGGTGCTGGACACTGACTGATGAGAGACCGGTGCTGGACGCTGACAGATGAGAGACCAGTGCTGGACACGGACTGATGAGAGAGTGGCGGTGCTGGATACTGACTGATGAGAGACCGGTGCTGGACACTGACTGATGAGAGACCAGTGCTGGACATGGACTGATGAGAGAGTGGCGGTGCTGTACACTGACTGATGAGAGAGTGGTGGTGCTGGACACTGACTGATGAGAGAGTGGTGGTGCTGGACACTGACTGATGAGAGACCAGTGCTGGACACTGACTGATGAGAGACCGGTGCTGGACACTGACTGATGAGAGACCGGTGCTGGACACTGACTGATGAGAGAGTGGCGGTGCTTAGGACACTGACTGATGAGAGACCGGTGCTGGACACTGACTGATGAGAGACCGGTGCTGGACACTGACTGATGAGAGAGTGGCGGTGCTGGACACTGACTGGTGAGAGATCGGTGCTGGACGCTGACTGATGAGAGACCGGTGCTGGACACTGACTGATGAGAGACCGGTGCTGGACACTGACTGATAAGAGACCGGTGCTGGACACTGACTGATGAGAGAGTGGCGGTGCTGGACACTGACTGATGAGAGAGTGGCGGTGCTGGACACTGACTGATGAGAGATCGGTGCTGGACGCTGACTGATGAGAGACCGGTGCTGGACACTGACTGATAAGAGACCGGTGCTGGACACTGACTGATGAGAGACAGGTGCTGGACACTGACGGATGAGAGACCAGTGCTAGACACGGACTGATGAGAGAGTGGCGGTGCTGGACACTGATGAGAGACTGGTGCTGCACACTGATGAGAGACCGGTGCTGGACACTGACTGATGAGAGAGTGGCGGTGCTGTACACTGACTGATGAGAGAGTGGCGGTGCTGTACACTGACTGATGAGAGAGTGGCGGTGCTGGACACTGACTGATGAGAGAGTGGTGGTGCTGGACACTGACTGATGAGAGAGTGGTGGTGCTGGACACTGACTGATGAGAGAGTGGTGGTGCTGGACACTGACTGATGAGAGACTGGTGCTGGACACTGACTGATGAGAGACCGGTGCTGGACACTGACTGATGAGAGAGTGGCGGTGCTGTACACTGACTGATGAGAGAGTGGCGGTGCTGGACACTGACTGATGAGAGATCGGAGCTGGACGCTGACTGATGAGAGACCGGTGCTGAACACTGACTGATGAGAGACCGGTGCTGGACGCTGATGGATGAGAGACCAGTGCTGGACACCGACTGATGAGAGAGTGGCGGTGCTGGACACTGACTGATGAGAGACCGGTGCTGGACACTGACTGATGAGAGACCGGTGCTGGACACTGACTGATGAGAGACCAGTGCTGGACACTGACTGATGAGAGAGTGGCGGTGCTGGACACTGACTGATGAGAGAGTGGCGGTGCTGTACACTGACTGATGAGAGAGTGGTGGTGCTGGACACTGACTGATGAGAGACCGGTGCTGGACACTGACTGATGAGAGACTGGTGCTGGACACTGATGAGAGCCATGCCCAGTTTGGCGGTGCTGGACACTGACTGATGAGAGAGTGGCGGTGCTTAGGACACCGACTGATGAGAGACCGGTGCTGGACACTGACTGATGAGAGACCGTTGCTGGACACTGACTGATGAGAGACAGGTGCTGGACACTGACTGATGAAAGACCGGTGCTGGACACCGACTGATGAGAGAGTGGCGGTGCTGGACACCGACTGATGAGAGAGTGGCGGTGCTGGACACTAACTGATGAGAGACCGGTGCTGGACACTGACTGATGAGAGAGTGGCGGTGCTTAGGACACTGACTGATGAGAGAGTGGCGGTGCTGGACACTGACTGATGAGAGAGTGGCGGTGCTGGACACTGACTGATGAGAGACCGGTGCTGGACACTGACTGATGAGAGACCGGTGCTGGACACTGACTGATGAGAGACCGGTGCTGGATGCTGACGGATGAGACCAGTACTGGACACGGACTGATGAGTGAGTGGCGGTGCTGGACACTGACTGATGAGAGACCAGTGCTGGACACTGACTGATGAGAGACCGGTGCTGGACACTGACTGATGAGAGACCGGTGCTGGACGCTGACAGATGAGAGACCAGTGCTGGACACGGACTGATGAGAGAGTGGCGGTGCTGGATACTGACTGATGAGAGACCGGTGCTGGACACTGACTGATGAGAGACCAGTGCTGGACATGGACTGATGAGAGAGTGGCGGTGCTGTACACTGACTGATGAGAGAGTGGTGGTGCTGGACACTGACTGATGAGAGAGTGGTGGTGCTGGACACTGACTGATGAGAGACCAGTGCTGGACACTGACTGATGAGAGACCGGTGCTGGACACTGACTGATGAGAGACCGGTGCTGGACACTGACTGATGAGAGAGTGGCGGTGCTTAGGACACTGACTGATGAGAGACCGGTGCTGGACACTGACTGATGAGAGACCGGTGCTGGACACTGACTGATGAGAGAGTGGCGGTGCTGGACACTGACTGGTGAGAGATCGGTGCTGGACGCTGACTGATGAGAGACCGGTGCTGGACACTGACTGATGAGAGACCGGTGCTGGACACTGACTGATAAGAGACCGGTGCTGGACACTGACTGATGAGAGAGTGGCGGTGCTGGACACTGACTGATGAGAGAGTGGCGGTGCTGGACACTGACTGATGAGAGATCGGTGCTGGACGCTGACTGATGAGAGACCGGTGCTGGACACTGACTGATAAGAGACCGGTGCTGGACACTGACTGATGAGAGACAGGTGCTGGACACTGACGGATGAGAGACCAGTGCTAGACACGGACTGATGAGAGAGTGGCGGTGCTGGACACTGATGAGAGACTGGTGCTGCACACTGATGAGAGACCGGTGCTGGACACTGACTGATGAGAGACCGGTGCTGGACACTGACTGATGAGAGAGTGGCGGTGCTGTACACTGACTGATGAGAGAGTGGTGGTGCTGGACACTGACTGATGAGAGAGTGGTGGTGCTGGACACTGACTGATGAGAGAGTGGTGGTGCTGGACACTGACTGATGAGAGAGTGGTGGTGCTGGACACTGACTGATGAGAGACTGGTGCTGGACACTGACTGATGAGAGACCGGTGCTGGACACTGACTGATGAGAGAGTGGCGGTGCTTAGGACACTGACTGATGAGAGACCGGTGCTGGACACTGACTGATGAGAGACCGGTGCTGGACACTGACTGATGAGAGAGTGGCGGTGCTGGACACTGACTGATGGGAGATCGGTGCTGGACTCTGACTGATGAGAGAGTGGCGGTGCTGGACGCTGACTGATGAGAGAGTGGCGGTGCTGGACACTGACTGATGAGAGAGTGGCGGTGCTGGACACTGACTGATGAGAGAGTGGCGGTGCTGGACGCTGACTGATGAGAGACCGGTGCTGGACACTGACTGATGAGAGACCGGTGCTGGACACTGACTGATGAGAGACCGGTGCTGGACGCTGACGGATGAGAGACCAGTGCTGGACACGGACTGATGAGAGAGTGGCGGTGCTGGACACTGACTGATAAGAGACCGGTGCTGGACACTGACTGATGAGAGACCGGTGCTGGACACTGACTGATGAGAGACCGGTGCTGGACACTGACTGATGAGAGAGTGGCGGTGCTGTACACTGACTGATGAGAGAGTGGTGGTGCTGGACACTGACTGATGAGAGAGTGGTGGTGCTGGACACTGACTGATGAGAGAGTGGTGGTGCTGGACACTGACTGATGAGAGATCGGTGCTGGACACTGACTGATGAGAGACCGGTGCTGGACACTGACTGATGAGAGACCATTGTCTTTCAGCGCCCCCTGCAGGGCGGGTTGCCTTCACAAGCACCACAAAGAGCATCTCAAAGCCCATTGCCAGCATAAGGGAGTTCAGAGTGGAAGGTAGTCAGTCAGTTCCTCTCTCTTCTGCCTGTGGAGCTCCCAGCCCATTCTCCAGAACTTTCTCACCGCCATTCGCGCCACCAAACTTCTTGGAATGTGTCATCAATGAAACTCGGGACATTTTGAGTGAGAAATTGGATTCTGATTTTCAAAATTGGGGGGTACTTGATTCAGAGATCTTGAAGGCTTCCTTTTGATGGCATGAGATAAAATTATCAGAAAAGTATTGATGGCAATGGGAGCTCTGTGGGAGAGAACATGATGTCTTTGCTTGCTCTGGCTGCCTCCTTCAATCTAGTCATGCCCTCCGCAGGCCTGAGTGCTCAAGCCCTTAGTTGCAGCTCTTTTGCATGGCCGTCTGCTTGTGCGTCCACTAGTGGTGGTTTGTGCTGTCTGCCCGTCTCCCTCGGAAGGGTGCTCTTGTAGGCTCAGGTGTCTGGTTGTTCCACCTTTTCCATCCACCACTTATCCAACATTTTCTGACATACTCCATTGCACGGGAAAAAAAGTATTGTTCAAAGTATTGGGTTGTGAAGTGTGCGGAACCAACCATTTTGTTCCTGTATCAAGGCCAGTCAGTCTGATGAATGAAAATGAAGCTGTGGGAAAACTCCTCGCTGGCTGCAAGGGCCACACACCCAGCAAGACTTGTCTGAACATTCCTGTGGAATATTCACCCCTGTGTCCACTTCTGGCATCATCTCCTGTGGAATGTTCCTCCCTGTGTCCACTTCATCTCCTGTGGAATGTTCCTCCCTGTGTCCACTCCATCTCCTGTGGAATGTTCCTCCCTGTGTCCACTCCATCTCCTGTGGAATGTTCCTCCCTGTCTCCACTTCATCTCCTGTGGAATGTTCCTCCCTGTGTCCACTCCATCTCCTGTGGAATGTTCCTCCCTGTCTCCACTTTATCTCCTGTGGAATGTTCCTCCCTGTGTCCACTCCATCTCCTGTGGAATGTTCCTCCCTGTCTCCACTCCATCTGCTGTGGAATGTTCCTCCCTGTGTCCACTTCATCTCCTGTGGAATATTCCTCCCTGTGTCCACTCCATCTCCTGTGGAATGTTCCTCCCTGTCTCCACTCCATCTCCTGTGGAATGTTCCTCCCTGTCTCCACTCCATCTCCTGTGGAATGTTCCTCCCTGTGTCCACTCCATCTCCTGTGGAATGTTCCTCCCTGTGTCCACTCCATCTCCTGTGGAATGTTCCTCCCTGTGTCCACTCCATCTCCTGTGGAATATTCCGCCCCGTGTCCACTTCATCTCCTGTGGAATGTTCCTCCCTGTGTCCACTCCATCTCCTGTGGAATGTTCCTCCCTGTGTCCACTCCATCTCCTGTGGAATGTTCCTCCCTGTGTCCACTCCATCTCCTGTGGAATGTTCCTCCCTGTGTCCACTCCATCTCCTGTGGAATGTTCCTCCCTGTGTCCACTCCATCTCCTGTGGAATGTTCCTCCCTGTGTCCACTCCATCTCCTGTGGAATGTTCCTCCCTGTGTCCACTCCATCTCCTGTGGAATGTTCCTCCCTGTGTCCACTCCATCTCCTGTGGAATGTTCCTCCCCGTGTCCACTCCATCTCCTGTGGAATGTTCCTCCCTGTGTCCACTCCATCTCCTGTGGAATGTTCCTCCCTGTTTCCACTTCATCTCCTGTGGAATGTTCCTCCCTGTGTCCACTCCATCTCCTGTGGAATGTTCCTCCCTGTGTCCACTCCATCTCCTGTGGAATGTTCCTCCCTGTCTCCACTCCATCTCCTGTGGAATGTTCCTCCCTGTGTCCACTTCATCTCCTGTGGAATGTTCCTCCCTGTGTCCACTCCATCTCCTGTGGAATGTTCCTCCCCGTGTCCACTCCATCTCCTGTGGAATGTTCCTCCCTGTGTCCACTCCATCTCCTGTGGAATGTTCCTCCCTGTGTCCACTCCATCTCCTGTGGAATGTTCCTCCCTGTCTCCACTTCATCTCCTGTGGAATGTTCCTCCCTGTGTCCTCTCCATCTCCTGTGGAATGTTCCTCCCTGTGTCCACTTCATCTCCTGTGGAATGTTCCTCCCTGTGTCCACTCCATCTCCTGTGGAATGTTCCTCCCTGTCTCCACTCCATCTCCTGTGGAATGTTCCTCCCTGTGTCCACTCCATCTCCTGTGGAATGTTCCGCCCCGTGTCCACTTCATCTCCTGTGGAATGTTCCTCCCTGTGTCCTCTCCATCTCCTGTGGAATGTTCCTCCCTGTGTCCACTTCATCTCCTGTGGAATGTTCCTCCCTGTGTCCACTCCATCTCCTGTGGAATGTTCCTCCCTGTGTCCACTCCATCTCCTGTGGAATGTTCCTCCCTGTGTCCACTCCATCTCCTGTGGAATGTTCCTCCCTGTGTCCACTCCATCTCCTGTGGAATGTTCCTCCCTGTGTCCACTCCATCTCCTGTGGAATGTTCCTCCCTGTGTCCACTTCATCTCCTGTGGAATGTTCCTCCCTGTGTCCACTTCATCTCCTGTGGAATGTTCCTCCCTGTGTCCACTCCATCTCCTGTGGAATGTTCCTCCCTGTCTCCACTCCATCTGCTGTGGAATGTTCCTCCCTGTGTCCACTCCATCTCCTGTGGAATGTTCCTCCCTGTGTCCACTCCATCTCCTGTGGAATGTTCCTCCCTGTGTCCACTCCATCTCCTGTGGAATGTTCCTCCCTGTGTCCACTCCATCTCCTGTGGAATGTTCCTCCCTGTGTCCACTCCATCTCCTGTGGAATGTTCCTCCCTGTGTCCACTCCATCTCCTGTGGAATGTTCCTCCCTGTGTCCACTCCATCTCCTGTGGAATGTTCCTCCCTGTGTCCACTCCATCTCCTGTGGAATGTTCCTCCCTGTGTCCACTCCATCTCCTGTGGAATGTTCCTCCCTGTGTCCACTCCATCTCCTGTGGAATGTTCCTCCCTGTGTCCACTCCATCTCCTGTGGAATGTTCCTCCCTGTGTCCACTCCATCTCCTGTGGAATGTTCCTCCCTGTGTCCACTCCATCTCCTGTGGAATGTTCCTCCCTGTGTCCACTCCATCTCCTGTGGAATGTTCCTCCCTGTGTCCACTCCATCTCCTGTGGAATGTTCCTCCCTGTGTCCACTCCATCTCCTGTGGAATGTTCCTCCCTGTGTCCACTCCATCTCCTGTGGAATGTTCCTCCCTGTGTCCACTCCATCTCCTGTGGAATGTTCCTCCCTGTGTCCACTCCATCTCCTGTGGAATGTTCCTCCCTGTGTCCACTCCATCTCCTGTGGAATGTTCCTCCCTGTGTCCACTCCATCTCCTGTGGAATGTTCCTCCCTGTGTCCACTCCATCTCCTGTGGAATGTTCCTCCCTGTGTCCACTCCATCTCCTGTGGAATGTTCCTCCCTGTGTCCACTCCATCTCCTGTGGAATGTTCCTCCCTGTGTCCACTCCATCTCCTGTGGAATGTTCCTCCCTGTGTCCACTCCATCTCCTGTGGAATGTTCCTCCCTGTGTCCACTCCATCTCCTGTGGAATGTTCCTCCCTGTGTCCACTCCATCTCCTGTGGAATGTTCCTCCCTGTGTCCACTCCATCTCCTGTGGAATGTTCCTCCCTGTGTCCACTCCATCTCCTGTGGAATGTTCCTCCCTGTGTCCACTCCATCTCCTGTGGAATGTTCCTCCCTGTGTCCACTCCATCTCCTGTGGAATGTTCCTCCCTGTGTCCACTCCATCTCCTGTGGAATGTTCCTCCCTGTGTCCACTCCATCTCCTGTGGAATGTTCCTCCCTGTGTCCACTCCATCTCCTGTGGAATGTTCCTCCCTGTGTCCACTCCATCTCCTGTGGAATGTTCCTCCCTGTGTCCACTCCATCTCCTGTGGAATGTTCCTCCCTGTGTCCACTCCATCTCCTGTGGAATGTTCCTCCCTGTGTCCACTCCATCTCCTGTGGAATGTTCCTCCCTGTGTCCACTCCATCTCCTGTGGAATGTTCCTCCCTGTGTCCACTCCATCTCCTGTGGAATGTTCCTCCCTGTGTCCACTCCATCTCCTGTGGAATGTTCCTCCCTGTGTCCACTCCATCTCCTGTGGAATGTTCCTCCCTGTGTCCACTCCATCTCCTGTGGAATGTTCCTCCCTGTGTCCACTCCATCTCCTGTGGAATGTTCCTCCCTGTGTCCACTTCATCTCCTGTGGAATGTTCCTCCCTGTGTCCACTCCATCTCCTGTGGAATGTTCCTCCCTGTGTCCACTCCATCTCCTGTGGAATGTTCCTCCCTGTGTCCACTCCATCTCCTGTGGAATGTTCCTCCCTGTGTCCACTCCATCTCCTGTGGAATGTTCCTCCCTGTGTCCACTCCATCTCCTGTGGAATGTTCCTCCCTGTGTCCACTCCATCTCCTGTGGAATGTTCCTCCCTGTGTCCACTCCATCTCCTGTGGAATGTTCCTCCCTGTGTCCACTCCATCTCCTGTGGAATGTTCCTCCCTGTGTCCACTCCATCTCCTGTGGAATGTTCCTCCCTGTGTCCACTCCATCTCCTGTGGAATGTTCCTCCCTGTGTCCACTCCATCTCCTGTGGAATGTTCCTCCCTGTGTCCACTCCATCTCCTGTGGAATGTTCCTCCCTGTGTCCACTCCATCTCCTGTGGAATGTTCCTCCCTGTGTCCACTCCATCTCCTGTGGAATGTTCCTCCCTGTGTCCACTCCATCTCCTGTGGAATGTTCCTCCCTGTGTCCACTCCATCTCCTGTGGAATGTTCCTCCCTGTGTCCACTCCATCTCCTGTGGAATGTTCCTCCCTGTGTCCACTCCATCTCCTGTGGAATGTTCCTCCCTGTGTCCACTCCATCTCCTGTGGAATGTTCCTCCCTGTGTCCACTCCATCTCCTGTGGAATGTTCCTCCCTGTGTCCACTCCATCTCCTGTGGAATGTTCCTCCCTGTGTCCACTCCATCTCCTGTGGAATGTTCCTCCCTGTGTCCACTCCATCTCCTGTGGAATGTTCCTCCCTGTGTCCACTCATCTCCTGTGGAATGTTCCTCCCTGTGTCCACTCCATCTCCTGTGGAATGTTCCTCCCTGTGTCCACTCCATCTCCTGTGGAATGTTCCTCCCGTTCCACTCATCTCCGTGGAATGTTCCTCCTGTTCCACTCCATCTCCTGTGGAATGTTCCTCCCTGTGTCCACTTCATCTCCTGTGGAATGTTCCTCCCTGTGTCCACTCCATCTCCTGTGGAATGTTCCTCCCTGTGTCCACTCCATCTCCTGTGGAATGTTCCTCCCTGTCTCCACTCCATCTCCTGTGGAATGTTCCTCCCTGTGTCCACTCCATCTCCTGTGGAATGTTCCTCCCTGTGTCCACTCCATCTCCTGTGGAATGTTCCTCCCTGTGTCCACTCCATCTCCTGTGGAATGTTCCTCCCTGTGTCCACTCCATCTCCTGTGGAATGTTCCTCCCTGTGTCCACTCCATCTCCTGTGGAATGTTCCTGTTCCATCTCCTGTGTTCCCCTTTCCATCTCCTGTGGAATGTTCCTCCCTGTGTCCACTCCATCTCCTGTGGAATGTTCCTCCCTGTGTCCACTCCATCTCCTGTGGAATGTTCCTCCCTGTGTCCACTCCATCTCCTGTGGAATGTTCCTCCCTGTGTCCACTCCATCTCCTGTGGAATGTTCCTCCCTGTGTCCACTCCATCTCCTGTGGAATGTTCCTCCCTGTGTCCACTCCATCTCCTGTGGAATGTTCCTCCCTGTGTCCACTCCATCTCCTGTGGAATGTTCCTCCCTGTGTCCACTCCATCTCCTGTGGAATGTTCCTCCCTGTGTCCACTCCATCTCCTGTGGAATGTTCCTCCCTGTGTCCACTCCATCTCCTGTGGAATGTTCCTCCCTGTGTCCACTCCATCTCCTGTGGAATGTTCCTCCCTGTGTCCACTCCATCTCCTGTGGAATGTTCCTCCCTGTGTCCACTCCATCTCCTGTGGAATGTTCCTCCCTGTCTCCACTCCATCTCCTGTGGAATGTTCCTCCCTGTGTCCACTCCATCTCCTGTGGAATGTTCCTCCCTGTGTCCACTCCATCTCCTGTGGAATGTTCCTCCCTGTGTCCACTCCATCTCCTGTGGAATGTTCCTCCCTGTGTCCACTCCATCTCCTGTGGAATGTTCCTCCCTGTGTCCACTCCATCTCCTGTGGAATGTTCCTCCCTGTGTCCACTCCATCTCCTGTGGAATGTTCCTCCCTGTGTCCACTCCATCTCCTGTGGAATGTTCCTCCCTGTGTCCACTCCATCTCCTGTGGAATGTTCCTCCCTGTGTCCACTCCATCTCCTGTGGAATGTTCCTCCCTGTGTCCACTCCATCTCCTGTGGAATGTTCCTCCCTGTGTCCACTCCATCTCCTGTGGAATGTTCCTCCCTGTGTCCACTCCATCTCCTGTGGAATGTTCCTCCCTGTGTCCACTCCATCTCCTGTGGAATGTTCCTCCCTGTGTCCACTCCATCTCCTGTGGAATGTTCCTCCCTGTGTCCACTCCATCTCCTGTGGAATGTTCCTCCCTGTGTCCACTCCATCTCCTGTGGAATGTTCCTCCCTGTGTCCACTCCATCTCCTGTGGAATGTTCCTCCCTGTGTCCACTCCATCTCCTGTGGAATGTTCCTCCCTGTGTCCACTCCATCTCCTGTGGAATGTTCCTCCCTGTGTCCACTCCATCTCCTGTGGAATGTTCCTCCCTGTGTCCACTCCATCTCCTGTGGAATGTTCCTCCCTGTGTCCACTCCATCTCCTGTGGAATGTTCCTCCCTGTGTCCACTCCATCTCCTGTGGAATGTTCCTCCCTGTGTCCACTCCATCTCCTGTGGAATGTTCCTCCCTGTGTCCACTCCATCTCCTGTGGAATGTTCCTCCCTGTGTCCACTCCATCTCCTGTGGAATGTTCCTCCCTGTGTCCACTCCATCTCCTGTGGAATGTTCCTCCCTGTGTCCACTCCATCTCCTGTGGAATGTTCCTCCCTGTGTCCACTCCATCTCCTGTGGAATGTTCCTCCCTGTGTCCACTCCATCTCCTGTGGAATGTTCCTCCCTGTGTCCACTCCATCTCCTGTGGAATGTTCCTCCCTGTGTCCACTCCATCTCCTGTGGAATGTTCCTCCCTGTGTCCACTCCATCTCCTGTGGAATGTTCCTCCCTGTGTCCACTCCATCTCCTGTGGAATGTTCCTCCCTGTGTCCACTCCATCTCCTGTGGAATGTTCCTCCCTGTGTCCACTCCATCTCCTGTGGAATGTTCCTCCCTGTGTCCACTCCATCTCCTGTGGAATGTTCCTCCCTGTGTCCACTCCATCTCCTGTGGAATGTTCCTCCCTGTCTCCACTCCATCTCCTGTGGAATGTTCCTCCCTGTGTCCACTCCATCTCCTGTGGAATGTTCCTCCCTGTGTCCACTCCATCTCCTGTGGAATGTTCCTCCCTGTGTCCACTCCATCTCCTGTGGAATGTTCCTCCCTGTGTCCACTCCATCTCCTGTGGAATGTTCCTCCCTGTGTCCACTCCATCTCCTGTGGAATGTTCCTCCCTGTGTCCACTCCATCTCCTGTGGAATGTTCCTCCCTGTGTCCACTCCATCTCCTGTGGAATGTTCCTCCCTGTGTCCACTCCATCTCCTGTGGAATGTTCCTCCCTGTGTCCACTCCATCTCCTGTGGAATGTTCCTCCCTGTGTCCACTCCATCTCCTGTGGAATGTTCCTCCCTGTGTCCACTCCATCTCCTGTGGAATGTTCCTCCCTGTGTCCACTCCATCTCCTGTGGAATGTTCCTCCCTGTGTCCACTCCATCTCCTGTGGAATGTTCCTCCCTGTGTCCACTCCATCTCCTGTGGAATGTTCCTCCCTGTGTCCACTCCATCTCCTGTGGAATGTTCCTCCCTGTGTCCACTCCATCTCCTGTGGAATGTTCCTCCCTGTCTCCACTCCATCTCCTGTGGAATGTTCCTCCCTGTGTCCACTCCATCTCCTGTGGAATGTTCCTCCCTGTGTCCACTTCATCTCCTGTGGAATGTTCCTCCCTGTGTCCACTCCATCTCCTGTGGAATGTTCCTCCCTGTGTCCACTCCATCTCCTGTGGAATGTTCCTCCCTGTCTCCACTCCATCTCCTGTGGAATGTTCCTCCCTGTGTCCACTCCATCTCCTGTGGAATGTTCCTCCCTGTGTCCACTCCATCTCCTGTGGAATGTTCCTCCCTGTGTCCACTCCATCTCCTGTGGAATGTTCCTCCCTGTCTCCACTTCATCTCCTGTGGAATGTTCCTCCCTGTGTCCACTCCATCTCCTGTGGAATATTGATTATATTCCGCCCCGTGTCCACTTCATCTCCTGTGGAATGTTCCTCCCCGTGTCCACTCCATCTCCTGTGGAATGTTCCTCCCTGTGTCCACTTCTGGCATCATCTCCTGTGGAATGTTCCTCCCTGTGTCCACTTCATCTCCTGTGGAATGTTCCTCCCTGTGTCCACTCCATCTCCTGTGGAATATTCCTCCCTGTGTCCACTCCATCTCCTGTGGAATGTTCCTCCCTGTGTCCACTCCATCTCCTGTGGAATGTTCCTCCCTGTCTCCACTCCATCTCCTGTGGAATGTTCCTTCCTGTGTCCACTCCATCTCCTGTGGAATGTTCCTCCCTGTGTCCACTCCATCTCCTGTGGAATATTCCTCCCTGTGTCCACTCCATCTCCTGTGGAATGTTCCTCCCTGTCTCCACTTCATCTCCTGTGGAATGTTCCTCCCTGTGTCCTCTCCATCTCCTGTGGAATGTTCCTCCCTGTGTCCACTTCATCTCCTGTGGAATGTTCCTCCCTGTGTCCACTCCATCTCCTGTGGAATGTTCCTCCCTGTCTCCACTCCATCTCCTGTGGAATGTTCCTCCCTGTGTCCACTCCATCTCCTGTGGAATGTTCCTCCCTGTGTCCACTCCATCTCCTGTGGAATGTTCCTCCCTGTCTCCACTCCATCTCCTGTGGAATGTTCCTCCC